>CM076570.1:734876949-735092624 GCA_034641835.2 Pinus albicaulis | reverse complement strand
GCGGTTAGATCTCAATGAACCGGTTTAAAAAAAAATACATTAAATAATTATTTTCTTAATAAAAAAAACTATTTTTAAGATTTGCAACCATGATTCCAAACCAATAGAGACAAAATATGCAAAGTTTGCTCATTTATATACCATGCAAAGGTGAATATATCAAAATGGCACTGAGTGCAATACATATCATCGAAAAATACATAAGAAATGAGGCTCCAAATGGCCCATAAAGTCCAAAAACAATGCTACAAGCTATGAGGCCATTGGCCTAATACAAGACTACACATGAATGATGATCAATCATCAAATTCATCACCGCTACTAGACACAGGATCAACATCGGCTGCTGCAAAGACATCATCTGGATCAGAGTCTGAGGAAGCCTCAGGCTCATCTGCAACCTCAGTACCCCTGCCACCAATAACAATAGAAGTGGACCTAATGGAAGCACGAGTTGCTCGAGGTGCATGACTAGTGTCGTCCATTGGTTGTTTGCCTTTGCTTGATGTAGCTACCAATCCTGGGTCTGCGTCTGATGGCGCCACCAAATCTGCTTCAAATTCACCCCCCACTACTGCTGCATCAAAATCAAAATCAGCCTCAAACACTGGATCTTCAGTCTCCTCCACCCATTCTGATGTTGGATCAATATCATCCAACACAATGGGATCTAGATCAGGTGTTTTGCTCATCAGTTGGTTCCGCCTCAAGCGAAGGTTGTATTGCACAAACACAAGATCATTTAATCGTTTCTGTTCCAAACGGTTTCTCTTCTTTGTGTGTATGCGCTCAAAAACAAACCAATTGCGCTCACAACCTGAAGCACTGCAAGTTTGGCCGAGGATTCTAATTGCAAACTTTTGCAATTGAGGACATTGGCCGCCAAATGACTCCCACCAATGTGCTGCAAATAAAAAGACATTCATTAGTAACATAGTTCATTTCATTACTTATTTACAAACAATTTAACATGAAAAGAAAAACAAATTGGAATTGCTTACCCGGTTGATCCACATCTCTTGCCATTTTTGCCAAGTTATTTACAAAGGTACCAGCTGCCATACTGAAAAGAGTAAGTTGTTTATGTGTTTCCAAAATTTCTGCACGGTTAGGGATCATGCGCTCCAAGCAATCAATCAATCCAGATCTGACCTCCCCATCCTGCTGATCTCCTAGCTGAGCTCTATAATGATACTTTGGGTTCAAAAAATACCCAGTTGCATGTATAGGACGATGGAGTTGATTGTTCCATCTGTTATCAATGATCTCCCATATCCGGCCATATTTAGCTAACCTGTCCCTGTAAGCTGCCCGTATCTGCTCCTTGGCCTAATCCATAGCCTCATAAATGTATCCCATTGCCATCCTTTCTCCATCCACCATCCTTAGCACCTTAACAAGGGGCTCAGTAATTTTTACCAGCTCTGAAGACCTTTTCCAAAAATAATTGTCAAAGACTTTCTTTTTGGTGTCTTTTCCATCTTGTCTACGAGCCCACCGGGATTCAGTCCAATCATCAGAAGAAAACATTTTCTGCAGGTTTTTCTGTTGAGAATTGAGACATTGCAATGTGAGGAAGTGAGTTGCAAATCTCATAATGGCAGGCCTAACAAGCTCTTTGCCCCCAGTGTTTTTCCTCATTAGGCTCAATACCCATGAGTGGTTGTAAATGTATTTTGTAATGCACTTGCCATGCTCTACAGTGTTTTTTACCCATTCCACTTTGCCTATGTCCTCAAGCATGAGGTCTATGCAATGTGCAGCACATGGAGTCCAAAATATGGTACTATACTTGGACTCAAGCATCTTTCCAGCAAGAACATAGTTTGAGGCATTATCTGTGATGATCTGCACAACGTTCTGCTCTCCCATTTCCTGAATAATCTCATCCAAAAGCTCAAATAGAAGGGCTGCATCCTTCACTTTATCAGATGCATCAACTGATCTCAAAAACATTGTTCCTCGAGGGCAAGCAACAAGGAAGTTAATGATAGTGCGGTTCTTTCCATCAGTCCATCCATCTGACATGATGGAACAACCTGTTTTGAGCCATGACTCTTTATATTCAGCCAAATACTCATCAATACTAGAAATCTCTTGTTGCAAAAGAGCTCCCCTTAACTCATGTGTAGTAGGGCCTTTGAAGCCCTTTCCTGCAACAAAAACAGAGTCCCACATAGCTTGGTAATAAGGTGAGTTAGCAGCATTAAATGGGATATATGAATCATACCACCATCTAGCAATGTACCGATGAGAAGCTTCTTTGCATTGTTTTTTCCAATGTTGATCCAAAGTGGGTTGACGACTTGGAGTTGGCTGGGACATGGAGGCAGTGGCACTAGCAGGGGTTGTGGGATTAGCATTGGACGAGAAATAACTCATGAGGTTGGGTCTCTTTGTTGGGTTTGATCTTTTGCCAACAGGAGGAACATAGTGAAAGGGGTTATTGGTGGAAGGGATAGAAGTGGAGTCTTGAATATCATACTCATCATTTTCATACCCACTCTCTCTCATCATTTCTACTATTTCCCTCTTCCTTGCAATTTCATCTTGGATGGCCTTCTCCCTAGCCTTAGTCTCCTCAAACTTTTCAAGCTTGGCAAGGTATTCTGCCCTAATCGGACCTAACATTGCATTAGGTGCATCACATGGCGTTACATTGCCTCTTATCCCAGCCAAGTGATGTTTCAATCTAAGAATACCCCCACCTCCAATACATTTTCGACAAAGTTTGCATAACATCTTTCCATCAATCACATCACAATGGACCCATGCACTATCCTTGGCTTTTGGAGGCATCTTGACTTGAAATAATTGAAATTTGGAAATAAATCTGCCATTTAAAAAAAATTGCAGCAAAGATAAATGGACAACTAAGGCTAAATTTACGAAACAAAATGCACATTCAAACATACAAAATTTGATAGCATAGGACTAGAGATTTTAGAGCAATAAAATAGCTAAACACATGAGAAAATAAATACATGAACAACAATGAAATGAAGGATTTTTCAAGTGAAAATTCTTACCTGGCAATGCAAACTAGCCTCCTTAGCGTCCTCTTGAAGATGCCAACGCTATTGACAACTCCAAACTATCTCCAAGATAACTCCAACTCCAACTCCAAGCCTCCAAGATCACTGCTCCGGCAAACACTCAACACTCTCCAAGCTCTCAATCAAACTCACAAACAGCAAATGAGTTGGTGTGAGACAAAGGAGAGGCTCCTCCTCCTTATAAAAGATTGGGGAGGGTGTTTTTGGAGGGAAACAACCCTCCCCTTGGCTCCAAATCAGCCCTAAAGCTTAACTGCTATTGTGAGCTAGACTTCTATCTGCTTCAGCACGCCGGTTGTTTAGTCGGTCTGCAGCACTGTTTAGTGCAACCGAGTGTCTCCGGTCGGAGATCTCACCCTTAGCCTCGGGGGACTTCGAGTGCCTGCCCTGGTAAGAGCCGTTTCACCCTTAGCTCGGGACTTCGAGTGCCCGCCCCCTAGTAAGGTTAGCCTCGAGTTTCATCTTTCGCCGTAGCGCTCAGTGGAGATTCTGGAGAGGAAGAAGCTCCTCAAAGGTCGCGCGTATTCAGTGTGAAAACGCCTCGTTTGCCAGGAGGAAGGACGCAGTTCTTGTCTGGAAGGAAGGACGCTGTTCCAGAGGGAAGGAAGGACGCAGATCAGTCTTGAAGTGAGGACGCTGTTCCAGCAGGAAAAGGAGGACGCAGATCTGAAGGCACCTTGATAGATCCAGCTTTGGAGATTGTAGATCTGAGCAGATATTTGCAGATCTGGTTCTGTAGGTTGCAGATCTGGAGGGGTAGCACTAGATCCAGCTTGGGAGATTGCAGATCTGCAGAGACATTGGCAGATCTAGCATAGATCTGAAGAGATAGCAGTAGATCTGACACAGGAGGACGCAGATCTGGAGGGATAGGACGCAGATCTGGATTGGAGGCTTCAGATCCAGCAGATCTGAGCATATAGAACGCTGATCCTCCTGGGAGGACGCTGATCTGATGAGTAGGGTCATATGAGCAGGGCTTGACAGCGTTTTTGGCCTTGAGGAGTGGAGCTTTTCATCTGGAGGGTTTGGTGACCAGCACTACACCTGTTTCAGCGCTGTCACTAGCAGAGACAGCGTTTTCCATTGGTGAGGGTTTGGAGTATTGATATCAGATATCTTCCAGTCTTCAGCTCGTAGTTGCAGCGCAGTCCAACTTCAGTCTTCAGAGCAGCTAGGACGCTGTCCTTGTTGCAGCCATTATTTGTCTAGAGAGTCTCCACTTGCCTAGGGCAAGGATAGGTGCACTCATTCTGATTTTCTTGTACTCCTCTCTATGTACTTTCAGATTAATAAAATGGCTCAGTTTTCTGGCATTCCATGTGTAATTGTTCCATGATCTGGTTCAGCATTATATTTTCTATATCTATCTGGCATATTTCTGTTTATTACTGGTAATTTCCCTTTGGGGATATTACACTCGCACTCCGGCATATGGTGGGATGTGCCTGACCCCTCACCAATCTGAAAACCCCTTGGGGTTTCACGCTGTCTAATCTCTATAGCAGCGACTCTCTGCCCCATCGTCTCCATGTGTCTCGACAGATCCTGTACTGTTTTGAGGAGCATTTCCCTATATGTCCTCGCATCATCATCGTCTGCCATAGGATCCTGCTGCTCTGCGTCCACCACAGGCTGCTCCTATTCTGTATCTGTCACAGGCTGCTCCTGATCTGTATCTGTCACAGGCTGCTCCTGATCTGTGTCCACCACGCGAACACAGTCTCCCTCTCCGTAGGTGTTCTCCAACCTACGCTCAATGTCTCTGTATTTCCTACCTCTGTAACAGATGTAGGGTTTATCCCTCGGTGTCATAGACTGCTAGCTCCACAGGCTGAGCCAGATCTATGCTCTGATACCACTGTAATATCCCGAAAGGGAAATAGACAGCAATACAAGCATACGACAATATAGAAAATGCCAAAAATAGAACATAAAGCAAATACTCATAAAAATGTCGGGAATGCTAAGCCATTTTATTAATCTGAGAATATAAAGAAATACAATAGATGATTAGAATGATAGCACCTATTCTTGCTCAAGGCAAGTGGAGAACTCTCTCGGAAAGACAGGAAAATGGCTGAAGCAAGAGACTGCGTCCCAGCTGCTGGAAAACTGCCGTAAACTGCTGCTGCTGAAATGGACTGGAACTAGGGGCTGATCCCCTTGCCGTAATGAGCTGAAAATCTGCAGACCACCTGTACTCACCACCCCGGACAAAACCCAGAAACCATATCGAAAATGGTCAGCCTCCGAAAATCACCAAAGGAACCCTCCTCAAGGAATTACGCTGCCTCTGCAAGGCTCAGCGCAGATGCCAAAAGATAATAGCTGAAACTGTGCCGAAAACTCCTCAAGAAACCTCCCGCCGGAAATACTGATCCTCTCCTCTGGATATCAACTGAAACTCCTGCAGAAAACCCCCGCAACGGAACACCTCCAACCAGAACTGTGTCCTCTCTCCCAGGGACTGCGCAGTCACAAATAGAGCCCAGCTCCTCAGCAAAACAACCAACCAAACCTCCCTCTGAAGACAGAAGAAACAACCTTACCCGAGCAGGCACTCGAAGTCCCCCGGGGCTAAGGGCGAGATCTCCGACTGGAGACACTCAACGCACTAAACAGTGCTGCAGATAAACTAAACAACCAGCGTGCTCAAGAAGACAAAATGTCTAGCTCAAATATCATCAATAACAAGAATGCCAAATGAGAAGGCTCTCCCTCCTTTTATAATGCTGGCCTCTCTCCAAAACCCTAACGTGGTCCCTTTCTCCTCCACGTGCTCTTCCCTAATCTGCGCAGAAGCTCCTAGAGGCTATGTGGTCCTCCTCCTCCACGTGGTGTTGGACCCCATAAGTTATAACGTTGGGCTACTAGGGAAACACTTTATTTTTCTTAAGTGAGTTAGACCCCTCTTCTCACTTTTTATTTATTAATACTATAGTCGGCAAAACTATACAAAATTCGAATATTCCAATTAGCTGCTGCTGCAACTGCAGTTGGTCCAATGGACAAGATTTTTTAAAAAGAGAAGAGGGAAGAGCTTGATCTCACCATTGCATTTTTTTTCTATCAGAACTTCATATCCTTTAATGTTGCACTGTCACCTCTATTTATTGAGATGTGTCGAGCTCTTAGTCATGGGGCTCCATCAGGGTATGTGCCTCCTGGGTCAGAGAAGCTCAGAACCACATTGTTGACAAAGGCAAAGAAAGAGGTGGACAAAATGCTTGAGCCTATTAAATCAACCTGGCCAACATCTGGGGTTAGCATTGTTTCTGATGGATGGACAGATCTAGCACGCCACCCACTCATCAACTTCATGGTTTCATCCTTGAATGATCCAGTTTTCTTGAAATCAGTGGATGCACTTGGATAGTACAAGGATGCACAATATATGGGTGAGTTATTTATTAAAATTATTGAAGATGTAGGTGTCGATTCTTGTGTGCAAATCATTACAGATAATGCACCTATTTGCAAGGCTGCTGGTATGATTGTGGATACAAAATATCCACAAATATTTTGGACACCTTGCATTGTCATTCATTGAACTTGGCACTGAAATCTATTGCCTCCGATGTGCTTTGGATTGGAGCCATTATTGAGGATGCACGGCATATCCACAACTTTGTACAAAACAATACAAATGCCCTCACTATCTACAAGGAGTACACCAATCCTCTTCATTCATCATGTTTAAGAGGTTGAGGGAGGTCAAGACCGCTCTTGGGGCCATGATTATTGCAGATTTTTGGTCTTTTTGGAGAAAGGCAGATCAAGCAGCCTCAAAGAAAGTGAAGGACACAGTGTTGGATGATCTATGGTGGGAGAAGGTAGATCTAGTTATTCAGATCATGGAACCTATCATTTCCTTGTTTCGATTTGCAAATACAAACCAACCCATCCTAGGAGAGGTTTATGAGGGATGGGATTCCATGATTGAGTCTGTGAGGACCACTTTTTTACGGAGTCAGTGCCTAGAGTATGAGACATCACCAGAGGCCTTCTTCACCAGTATACTGGATATTCTTGTCAGCAGATGGGAAAAGAATTGCACACCTTTACATAGTTTGGCTCACTCCTTGAAACCAAAATACTACAACCATGAGTGGCTGAATGGTGGACCTTCCCACAGATTCCCTCCTCACATGGATGGTGAAATCTCACAGGGGAGGAAAAATGCATTGATGAAGATTTTTCAGGAGAGGGCATCCCTTGATGAGGTGGAGGATGCCTTTGCAGATTTTTCCACTGGCACTGGGCGATTTGCAGGCTATGATGTGATTCGAGACAGGGGAGCTAAGAAGCCCTATTCTTGGTGGGAAACTCATGGGGCAACAAACCCTCCTCTACAGAAGTTAGCCATGAGGCTCCTCTCTCAGGTGACTTCATCCTCTTGTTGCGAGAGGAATTGGAGCACATATGGGAATTTGTATAGTGTGAAGAAGAGCAGGCTTGAGCAATCCAGGGAAGAGACAATGGTGTATGTGTACACCAACCTTTGTCTCATCTACAGGCAGAGGGAGGATTGGTTGAAGGGAAAGACAAAGATGGGGGATGTCTTTCCTGATGATATGGGTCTGGACAACAGTGTTGAGTTAGCATTGGCCAACTTGGATCTCAATGCGCCAGTGCTAGAGCTTGTCACATTTGATGTTGCCGACATAGTAGAGGCATCATCCTCCACACCAACAGATGCAGAGATGACAGAGGAGGAGGATGCAACAAAGGAGAGCAGTGGTGAGCATGATGATCAGGATGAGGACAGTGATGTTGATTATGATGATGAGGATTGATGACTCATTGGCTCTGACTCATTGAGGCTTCAGGCTTGCAATCTTGTAGACTGTAGTTGTTTTGTATTTTCTATTTCTATTTTCCATTAGCAGTGTACTTATGTAACACATTTTGATTATGATGACTTAATGAGAAAACTATAGTATCTTACTATCTTGTCTTTCTGAGTAAATTTGTAAATTGTAATATGTATGATTGACAATTTGACAATTGTATGATGTATCAATGTATCAAATTTCAATGTATCATGTATGAGTATCTAAGATCTTAAATCTATGTTTGAGTCAATGAATATGTGTAAAAAATATCTAATTTTTAATATATATAGATATATTTAATAAAATAATATATAACGTATCGTATCCCGGAAGTGTCCTGTTCCGGGGTTCATCGTATCCTGAATCCGATTCTCGAATCCCCGTATCCATCGAATCTCGAATCCCTGTATCAGGTGACTTAGCTCTGCAAGGATCGATAATCTTGTTTAGAATAGTGCTAAATATACACTGTCTGTTGAAACAACATTTGTAATGATTTTGTAACTATTGTATAAATACTTCACACTTCGAAGTATTCCAGGTTGATTGTTGAATATAATTTTCTCCAAGTTATTGTAATTTTCTGGTTGCTGGACTCATCAATAATACAAGGACATTCTTCACAGGATTCATGTGGTGTACAAATTGGAGATGATTTTCTCTTATTCATGTGTTTATTCATTGTTTTCTTTCACTGTCATTTCTTAAAAGCTTAATTACATTACAGAAACGGTGACGAATAGGATTTGTTGAAATATGCACCCTATTCTGGCTATAGGTAATTTGTATATTTTCTGCTGAAGTCAAATTAAAGAATTCTTAATTGCTCATTAGTTTCTACGGAACCTTTCATTTCTTCTGTTTCGTATCACTTAAAAAGTCTGAAAGATCCAACTAGTGCAACCTAGCTTGCCCTGTGAAACTCCTTCAAAGTTTGATGTCGATCCAGTTAATTTTTAGACTCCATAGCCCAATGGAATTATAAAATTCAATCAACCAAAACAATTCAATCAATTCACAAACAAACAAACAATTTGCACAGTCATAACTAGCCTAAAATTTACATAAAACAAAGCTAAAATTTACAGAGAGATCCCTCTCTGAAGCTGGTAGGGCTAGATCCCAGCTTCCAAAGCGGTTTTGATGTTGTCTTCTATGTATACTCTCACAATCTATAAAATTACAGAACGATAACACTAAGCAAGCTTCTATACAAGTAATGTGGCAAGTCAAGTGATTTGGTAGAGGTGAAATGCATCAACAGCCTAATATGGGACCTATACAACCTGGAAAATCTCCCTTCAAATGTGAAATACTTCATTATTAACTTCAACAAAGGGGCATTTTTGTCAAGGAGGTGTCTGAAAGGGAAGATGTACTCATGTTTATCTCTAGCATGGGGTTTGAGGAACATTTTGTAATCTTCAAGGTCTATGTCCATGCCCTTAAACCACTTCTGCCCATGACTAGGTATACTAGTTGCTGAAGAAATCACATCTGTTGATAGGTTAAACTCCACACCTACAATGATGGCCTTTTCCATGTTGAGATTAGAGGTAAATAACCTTGTAAGTTGAAGATGATATCCTCCCTCCATAATCTTCTCACAGAACCTCAAACATCCAATCCTCTCAAAGCATCTTTTGGCCAAGGGTGAAGCATTGTTTTCTTACATGGTGGAGGGCTCAAATCTTATGTGGCGCCCACCCTTGAGGATTTACTTCTCACTCTCCATAGTGTCTATTGGTGAAAAGATGAAGCCCTAGTGTGTAGATTAAATGGGTATGTATAGTGAAATTTGGAAAAACAAAGTATAGGGATGGGGTAGGCTTAGAGGGTGAGATGAAGGGTTTTGAAGGGAAGGAAAATTTTGAAAAAATTTCGAGGTAGGCTCGTATGTTAGCTCCATGATATGAGTGAAATTAGGTGAAGTGGATGTGATAAAAGTGGTCAAATGAGGGAAACACAGGAATTTCCCAGTTTAACACTAGAAAATTGGCAAGAAATTAGGGTTTGGTGGAAATGATTCTTAGGAAGGGTAAGGATGGTGAGGAATGATAGTATAATGTATATGGGAGGTGTATGATAATGTTAGATGAGAGGGTTAGGGTTTAGTGTAGTGAACTCACTCCATGATAGGAAACACATGAGAACGTAGTGGGAGAGGAGGTAAGCAAAAGAATCAATGAGTTGCCTTGTAAAATGACTTTGAGAGGATGTTAGAATGTCCACTTATTGATGTATAGGCTTTAGAAACCCTGTGCCATGATCCTTCAACTTATTTGAGTGATTTGGATACCAAAACCCCAATGCGTAGTAGCTCTGCCAGATGTATATGTACAAGTAACCACAGGCGTAACAGCAGCAGATACGAACACCACTTACAACGGCCTCCAAATGCGTAACATCCTCCAGATGCGTAGGCTCATGAGACAAATTTGGTAATATTCCCCCAAACTCTAGAACCACTATGGAGTCGAATGGAGTCAAATGGAGGTGAGAGGAGCTCTACCACACATGAAAAGAGAAGAATGAATTGAATGAGCCTCTTTTTGCCTTTTATAAGCTTTTGAAATGACATTTTGTCCTCTAGTGAAAACAATAACTATGAAGACAATTTTGCCTTTTTGAAATCCTTTGATATTGAAACAAATTTTGAAATAATACAACTTGTCTTACTTTATTCTCCTAAGTATGCTACCTCCCTTTAGAAGACTTATATGATGGAAATGAAGGATTGTTTGCCTTGTTTGATGACAAATTAGAATTTTCCAAGGCAAAACAATGACACCTAGACAACAGACCTAGATGAGATGGAGTGAATGAACTAAGACTTCTAAATGACAATGAATGGGATGACCTTTGAGGTGATGATAGCCAGGGATGGGATGAGGGGAGAAACATTTCTAACCTAGACCATATTCAGTGACCAAAATTTATTTGAAACCTTGTCTGAAATGACAAATTTTGACCTAGGACTACTAAAAGGTAAAATGGAAGAGCATATTTGATCACTGAACATATTGACACTAACATGGCGGATGCAAGGGAAAAACCCCAATGTGGGGAAAACTATTTAATCAATTCTTCTTATTATTATATCAAAATTTCATCAGAGAGGCAGAGAGTACAAAAGTCAAACTGACTTGCTCAATTTAAAGTCAAAACAACCCTGTCAATTTCTGCAGTCAAATATCAGCCCTAACCAGAAAGTCAATGATGGTCTAAACAACAGCAAATCTTCCTCAAAGCAGCTTGGTCTTCCTCAGTCAATCTCGGCCTGATCAGGAGGTCAAATTTAGCCCAAAATTACTTGGTCAAAGTAGATAAAATTGCTGTAATTTTTCTGCAGTCAAACTACAGTCAACCCTGAAGTCAACGCAGGTCAAACAACCCAAAATTCCTCGATTTTGTGCCCAGATATGTGGCCTAGATAAATCGAACTTTGACCTTGGTCAACGCTGGTCAAACTCGCAACCAGACCTTGGTCAACGCTGGTCAAACTCGCAACTGATCTCTGAAATTTCAGTCTGTAATTCTGCCCAGAAAACTCGTCCTCCTTGCCACACGTGTAAGAAAGAGAAGTTTCCAAATAGATGCACAAACCAACCAGAGGAAGAGAGAGAAGAATGTGTGAGTGATGATGATGCCAAATGAGGTGTGAGGTCATTTGTATTTATACAATTCGCTGTGAGTGAAGAGACACGTCCATTGGGCTTCTTGAGCCTACATGTTGATGTGGGTGATCTGAAAAATTTGAACATGTGTGGGCATAAATTCAAAATCACACTTTTGCTTGTCCAAATGAGATGATATTTATAGCAAGTTTGGTCTTCTCGAAAAGAGGAATTTAATGCAATCATCATATCCATCAAATGAGTTTTGCAAAGGTGGAATTTGGCCCTAGTTGGCAACTTTAACACACACTAACTTTGGTTTTAGTTTTGCAGCCCTAAAATTTTTCTTATAGGTTTTCTCAAGATTCAAAATCCCATTTTGAAGGAGGTCGTGGGCATTAGGAAGGATTGTGAAAGAGACTAGGTTGTGTATCACTTTGGGAGATTGCATTTCCCAATTGTAGCACCATCTTCATCTCTCTTGAGGCTCCATACTTTAAGGAATTTCCTTGTGGTTTCAAAACCTCATATTGTACTTCCATCAATTACTTGGGTAGCTCTCAAGGAGCCATTAAACTTATTGTACACCATAATAATAAATTTCTGATTTTTTGGGAGTGTGGGTTCTACCCATTGGCATCCCTGTCTCTCCACTTTGGGAGAGAACTTATGGTTGGATTGACTTGTTGACTCTAGCATTTCCTTTTTTACATGCATACTTTAAATTGGTAATTAACATAGGCGCACATCTCAATTGCTTTCCTCAAGTTTGCTAAAGTATTTAAACTTGCACCATTTACAATAATTGTTACTACAAGTCTCAAATTTACATTTTTGCAAAGCAATTTACCTTCATTCTGTGCAAGCATCTTCACTATTTTGTTTTAGCAAACTTTGATATACTTGGCTTGGATATTGTCTAAATCATTCATGCTTTATGGTTGTGCAATATTCCCATTTTGAGTATATTTGAATCATTGTGTATTGGGAAATTTATCTTTCAAGGCAATCATTTACTTCCATGTCAAGCAAGTCATCTTTCATTTCCTCAAGTTTAAGAGTTCCTTTTCCAAGGATATTTTGAGTACAAATCTTAAGTTTATCTTTCAAAGCATTACAATTTATTTTACATGCAAATTAATTGCTCATAAGCTTCAAGCTTTATTTGCTTTTAGTTGGTCATTGATTTATCATAAATCAAAGAAAATACTTTCACTTCACAATTTTACATGTTCTGAAGCTTATGCAATCTTGTGTTTTGGAGCATATAAATTAAAGCATCTCTATCTTTTACATAGCACTTGAAAACTCACTTGCATATCATAGTAGGCATTTTAACTTAGTTGCATATTTAAAATTAGCCTCCAAGCATAATCTTGATTGATAGAAATCATAAGAAAACGACTTTCTTGGAAAGTTCTTCCAATTGGTACGAATTAAGGTAAAGGTGTGTGACCCTGCAGTTATGAAGATGGTGTAATATTCCTAATTGGAAATTAGCAATAATAACAATGCATCAATAGACATTAACAACAACAAAAATAATTACACCATGAAAACACAAATTGGAGCCATAAAATTCAGGTCTGAGCCATTTTATTAATTCTTATATAAGTGTACAATGTGGGTGCTGGAATGATGGTGCCTGGGCTTCCTCAAGGAAAGTTGAAGTATCCTCTGTCACAAGCTCAAATCAACCCCCAAAGGTACGTTGTGCTGCTCTAGCTCTGTGCAGTCTTGGCCCAGAAATGTTGCTGTAGCTCCACTAAATCTGCTGGTAGGGCCTGAAATAATGCTCAAAAAATTCTGGGATTCTAACCCCGGACTCTACTCACAAAACCCACACTAACCCGCGAAGCAATTGTGGAATGGATGACCCCAGAAATTGGCCCTCTACGCTGCTGGCGGAAACTATGCACGTGCAAATGTCACTGATAATGCTCTCAAAATATGTGCAATAACCCTCTTAAGAAGCTCTCAGCCTCCCCACCAATTTCCTCCTCAAAATCTCCTGCACTCCTCAGCACTGGATGATATCTCTCTCACTACTGCACAGTGACTACGCTGTTGGGACTTTGTTGCATTGTTGCTGATGGTGAATATGTCGTGAATGGATCCCATAGCTCCTCCCTGAATCGAACTGATGAAATCTCCTCCCTAGGGCAGGCACTCGAAGTCCCTCAAAGAAGAGGTTGAGATTCCCGCTCGGGAACACTTGGTTGCTAAACAACAATGCAGACTGGCACTTGCTCAAGCATGCTCTGTCTAAAGACAAGTCAAATTAGATGATTGAATGAATGACCAAAATGAGCTGCCTCTTCCCTTTTGTCTCCAAGGGCCTAAAGTTCCTCTTGGGCCCCACCAAATTCTGCGCTACCCCTCCTTAAGCCTCTCCTGCACTGCCTTTCCCTGTCCAATCACTGCGTTGCCTTCTTGGATGGCGCAATGCCTCCTCATTGGCTCATCGTGCCCCCCACCAAGGCTGCAATATTTGGCTCTCCACTATAGGAAAATTCCATAGTTTACTTTAATCTAATTTGTGGGTCCCTGACCCACATTAGTTTTGGTTAACATTAGCAAATACAAATTATCAAAACTTTAATATATCTAATTAGCAGAATAGCTAATTAGGAATATTACAGTCCTCCCCACCAAGATGTTTCTTGTCCTCAAGCAACTGCAAATATGGGTGTTGGAGGATCTGCTCTCCTTCCCATATGGCATCCTCATCTGGCAAATTTCTCCACCTGATCAGAAACTCTTTGATCACTCTTATCCTCAAATGCCTCTCCCTGGTGTCCAAAATGGCCTCTGGCTGAAGTACTAGGTGCCCATCATCATCCATGGGAGGCAACTCAACTATTGTTGTCACTTGTTGTCCCAAGGCCTTTTTCAGGAATGATACATGAAATATGTTATGCACCCGGATCCCCGAGGTTAACTCCATCTCATATGCTACCTCCCCCACTCTCCAAGAGACCTTGTAAGGCACATAGAAATGAGGCTTAAGCTTCTCGTCCCCTTTCTGCTTTAGCGTGGACTGCTTGTATGGCTGGAGGCAGAGGTATACTAAGTCCCCAACCTCAAACTGTCTCTCCATGTGGCCCTAGTTAGCATAGATATTCTGCTGGTTCTACGCTACCCTCATGTTTTCCTCGAGAAACCTCAAAATGTATTGGACCTCTTGGATCCAATCCTTGGCCCGAGGGGCCTTACTATCTCCAAACATGACATCAACAATGTTGATTTTATAGCATTGGAAAGTTTTCCAAGTCTCATATTTTTTGAGGAGGCTTGGACATCCGTATTCCAGAGAACCTAGAAACCATTTGTGGAAATTCCACTTTGTTCATGTTTTATTAAAACAATTAATTACTTTAATGTGATCCCTAAGTCTAAACTTAGGGAAATTAAATAATTAAAGGGTATTAATAAAACAGAGTGTGAATCTTCTATAAAACGAAGATCAAGTCATGTTTTAATCTTATCCATTGATTAGAGATCTAATCTGGGCCGTTGATTCATCAACAAGAAGATTATAAGAAAGGGATTGAGGGTCATTTGGAAAGAAAGTCGGGAACACACTCAGTACCCAAAGGAAATCAATTCTGAAGGAATAGAATTTGGGCACACACCTACAGTTGATCTCGTGTTGATTGGAAACTCAACCCTTTGGACCTCTGGACTCACACCCCGGCTTCCGGAACTAGATCTCGACTATCTCCCAGCAAAATAGCGGACTCCCTTTGAAGCTTTGTGCTGCCTCTCTGTGGCTCTCAACGTCTTCTTTGCTTTGCAGTCCCTGAATCTCGAAAAATTCCTCTGGTCTACTATCCCTTCCCCTCACTACGAGAAAATCACTAGATCACTCTCCAGCAACTTAGCGTTGCTTCTCTTGAGAATTCGATCTCTAGATCTCTTGCTCTCGCTATCTCGGTGTGTTCTCTGAGTGCCCATCGAGCTCCTTATAATCTCTCATTGATATATCAATGGCCAAGATTAGATCTTAATCAATGGCTCAGATTATCTAGGACTCGATTCACACATTTATCTAGAAGATTCACACCTGATTTAATTAATACCCTTTAATTATTCTCATTTCCTAAGTTTAGACTTAGGAATCCATTAAAAATAATTAATTATTTTAATTAAATCCTCTCCGAGTGGAATTTCCCCAAACAATTTCTGGGTATTGGAGAATGCATGTGTCTTAGCCTCTCTACAAAATCTCAAGGCTATAGCACATTCGATGCCACAAAAATCAACACTCCCTCTTAGCGAGGAATGTGCTCAAGTGTTGCAACCCACTGAAGCATCACTCTGACTCTGTATCACCTCCTGCTGTGCTGCTGATGTCTGGCATCACTTCCCATCAACTACTGTGTAGCTCTAATTTTGTGGTGCATTTGTGTTGCCGCTGACTCTGCATGCTATTGTCAACTACTTCATCTGCACTGCAACTCTGTTGCTACGACCACTGCAACATCTGAAATTGTCTCTCATCTGCTGATGATACAACTGAGAGATGTCCATCATACTGGACCAACTGTGTTTTGTCTAATGCATCTGTCACCCAAGTTCTAATTGCTGCTAGTCTCTGCGCTATCACTGAAGCCTCTGCGCTGTTGTTGAGTCAGCATTGTGCCCATTGCACTGCTGCCAACATTGCTCTGCGCTACTCAGTTCCTAACGCTGCTAACCACTCCAATACCTGGCTGCACCAACAGTCACTGGTCCTTCCCACTACTGCTGCTATGGGCTCCCGTAGCAAGGAATTGATCCAAGAGGTGGACTCCTTATGGATTTTTCCCATCCTGTAGCTCTCTAGGGCTACAAAACTAAATCACCCCGCCTCACCACTAGAGGTATATCAGTGATCATGGAAAAATATGATCTACTCATATTACTACTGCTAGTGCTTTTCTGATTCTTCTACATAGCTTCTGCAACTACTACAATAATGAGTTTGATCTCCTCATATCCTGAAGTAATAACTTCCATAGGGTTACTCCCTTTGAAAGTAGACTCCCTCTGAGTCTCGATCTCCCTATGGGAAATATCTCTGCTCCCTCCTGGAAACTCGCACTATCCCCTTGTGCTTGAAACTAGACTACGTAGCTCTGCACTAGGAATCTTTTGGATGGAACTGCACCTGTATGTTGCAACTAGGCAATTCACACTGCTTGTGTCACTACAACTAGTTCTGCAATTGTCTCCTGGGTACTGACTGCAACTATCATAATAATGACTAACTTCTCCTGCTGACACTATGATCTTCCTGCTATTGATTTTTTTGGTGTCTCGTGGCAATATGTTGATCAGTGGTTGTCATTGGTGTCAACCCAAGCAGCACCAAGGGCTACCCCGATATTGCATGGGAATTTTGACTTGGCAACTTACTCTATTTTGAGTCAAGGATATTTTGGATGGTTTCTACTTGTCAAGATGTTTCCATTGATATATGGCACGCCACATAATTTTTCATGGTTTGAAAGATATTTTTGTTTGAAGTTAGTAACCCCATGGGGTTGTGGCATGACACTAATCATTGGTTTTGGTCATTGAATAGTCAATAGTTAATAATTTTTTAAACTCCTAAAATCCCTCCAATGTTCATTTGTTGAAGACCCTCTCAACCTAATCATTTATATAAAATGTGACCCTCATATCCTCCTAATGCAAGGATTTTGCTACTTAAAACAGGTCATCGTGGAATTATCGCTATAAATTTTTTTCTGCGAAGCTTCAGATGCTGAAAAAAAAACCATTTGAGCCAAATTCCCGATGAAGCACGTGATCGAATTTCAAATATTGGTTCGCTATATTATCGGAGATATGATTTGAGGCAGTCAGGGTTTTTGTAGGATCCCGAATTTCATGTCAAACAGGTGACCTTGGGAAAATCGTCATAACTTTCTCTTTGAGCATCGGATTCAAACTTCGTAAAAATTGACAGAAAGAGGATGAACTGTAGTTTCTTGGATATTATTTTCAAAACCGAAGGTTGAAACAATGACACATGGAACTTTTTACAATTTCACTCTACTAAACCAGTCTATAATCAGGTCATCGTAGGAGATTGGGCATAACTATTTCTTGAAGAATCCAATATTGATTAGACCTGCGGGGTTGGAAAGAGGACTCAGAGGGCTACCACAAGGCGCAATTTCAGACGTTGGAGATCCAAAATTACATAGATACAACAGATTCAATATCGAGCTTCTAGAAGAAAATAAAAAATATGCATTCAATGATCACTACAATAAGGACAACACATCAATAGTCAAGGGTAAGTCTGCTACAACAAGGTATGTATGATTAGTGTTTGAATTTTAATTTGAATATCATCTCTGACATGTGTTTTTGCAGGACAGTGTAAGTATTTTTTATGTATGTTTGATTGGGTTTTTAAATGTTGAACATATTTACATTTGAATTTTGAACATTTCTCTGACATATGGTTTGCAGGACAATGTAAGTATTTTATTTGTCTATTGCTTTGGGTATTTTTCATTAATGCATGTACAGGAAGGAGGACACAATAGGACAACTCAAACACATACTAGAAGGACAATGCAATGCCAAAGTACCATTACTTGAAGCAAGCACAACAATACCTCGGCAGTTGCTAGTGTTCAAAGAAGTAGTGTCAAGTCAAGTATTAGGTTGTGTCAAAAGTCAGTATTGTAAAAATCATCATTGTAAAATTGTAAAAGATTCATTATTGTAAAAGAGTCATTATTGTGAAAGAGTTAATCTTTCTAGAGTCGGAGAGGCATTGCTGGGAGGTATAAGTGTCATTGTTGGATAATGTTATGGTTGGGTTGCAAGTCATAGTGTGATTAGGTGATTGGTCTAGTTCAAGAAAATCATTGTGAATCATATTGTATCGTGGATCATTGTCCCTGGTATGGGAGTCCACACTATTGTCATATTTCTGATCATTATAGGGTGGCAGGGAGGTGCTAGATTGGTGCATGAAGTCACCTACAGGTTGGATCCTGTGAACACTTCAGGGTGGTAGGTCGGTCTAGGATGTAGGGGCATCCATTCAGTTGACTACTGAAGAAACCAGGGCGTCCTTCCAGTGGGAGCTAGAGAAGAATGTTTTTCAATAATTCTAGGAAGTTGTACCTTCCATTTCAGTTGGGGCTGAAGATTAAAGAATTTATTAGAAAAGCGTACAATGGTTTTTGACTTGGAGGGGGTTTTCCACCTAAAATTTGTGTGCCTATTGTGTTCTATTGTTTACTGTTGTTGCTGGATAAACTTCAAGAATAATTGAAGATTAACTAATGCTCTGAAAAGATTTAAAAGTGCTAATTGATAAGAAATATTGATTCACCTCCCCTCTCAGTATTCCCAACTATTGGTATCAGAGCTTGGTTCCTTCAATAGCAGTCTAACAATTGGAAGGAGATCATGGAGTATACTAAGAATAGAGTTACTCTGTTCAATGGAAACAACTACGCACTTTGGAGTGGAAGAATGCAGGTTCATTTTCTGGTGCAAGGATACGAAGTATGGGAAGTCGTTGAAAAAGGATTTACAACAACCTAGGATGACCAAGGTAAGAAAAATATGGCATAGGATGCAAAGGCTAAAGATCTCATTATCATTGGGCTTATCGAATCTGTCTATCTTAAGGTACTGAGTTGTAAAAATACTAAAGAAGTATGGGGAAAGCTTGAGAATATATATGCAGGTGACTCAAACGTGAAAAAAGAAAAGCTTGAAATTTATAGGGCAAAATTCGAGCAACTCAAAATGAAGGAAGATGAAAATATTGATGCATACTTACAGCGTGTTGATGAAATAAAAAATGCATTGGAAGGTTTGGGAGAACTTGTTGACACGAAAATTGTTGTCTGAAAGATCCTTAGAACCGTGCCGCCAAGATTCAACCCAAAGGTATCTGTCTTGGAATATGGTTCAAATGTAACCAATCTCAATAATGATGAATTGCATGGAGTGCTTATGGCATATGAAATGAGGATTGAAGAAGAGAATGACACATATCACCTAGAAAAAACATTCACCGCATCCAAAAAGACTAGTAAGGACAAGCATACTCCGAAAGCGAAAACTTGTAGTTGTAAGGAAGAATAAAAGGAAGAAGATGAAGAAGAATTTTCAGATAAAGAATTCGCCTACTTCACGCGAAAAATGAGAACAGGTACAGGGAAATTCAAAGGTAAAGTTCCATTGATATGTTTCGATTGTGGTGAGCTTGGGCATTTTGCAGCCAAGTCTCCTCACAAAAATGAGGCTGTTATGAAAGGAAAGAAAGGTCTGAGGAAGTTCAACAAGCAAGGCAAGAAGAAATGGTTTAATAAGAGTTTCTTCTCCAAAGAAGATAGCTCATCATCTAATGAAGACAGTGATAACGAAGAAGAAATCAATGAAAGAGTATTGTTTATGTCCAAGAATAATAAGCAAGAAGCATCTGACGAAGAAGGAGACGAAGAGGAAGAGATGACTGAGGTTGAATTTCAAAACAAAGTGATCAAGGTTATCAAATAGCTCAAGGTTGAGAAGAAGCATGTCAACACTCTTGAAGACTAATTAAAGATAGAAAGGGAATAGGTCCTAAATATTAAAATCAAGGTTGAAGAATACAAATGAGATGAAGAATCGCTTAGGGAAGAATTAAAGGAACGCAACAAGGAAAGAGAAGCATTGGAAGTTGAAATAGTTTCTCTATGAAAGCAAGTAAAAAATGGAAAAACTCTTCAAAACTACACCAACAACTCCAAGGCATTGGAAGAAATCATCAACAATCAATGATCAAACAGTGACAAGACTGGTATTGGTTACAAAGAAAAATATGAAAAGGAGCCAAGTCCTTCTATGACAACAAAAGAACATGGATATGCAAAATATAACAAGCAGGTAGAACTCCCAACCAACTCAAGAGATCAGGACCCGCAGGAAGAACCATGGAAGACAATTCCTCGAAGAAGATTTCCTCCTAGGTATCAACCTATCTTCTATGGTCATTGTTATTCATGTGGAAGGTTTGGACATAAATCTATAGAATGTTGCACATGTTGAGATTTCGGGTAGCATCGAATGTGCTCTAGCTCCCAAATTTTGTGGAGGAGTTGGAGTACATGAGATCTCCAGGACCCAGAAAGCGTTTGGAGAAATCCCATCAGGTTTAATAGATATTCAAATAGTTAATCTTTTTTATTTAAGGACCCTAAGTCTAACTTAGGAAAATTAAAAGATTAAAGTGAATTAAATTAAACATGTGATGAGAATGACTTAAGTGACGCGGATCAAGCAACTTTTAATCTTAGCCGTCGAATAGAGATTAGATCACGGCCATTGGTTTCCCAATGAGAAAAGTATAAGAGAAGGGCTTGGGGTCAGTTGGAGAACACACACATTGGCGGAACACTAAAGCTAAGCTGAAATTCTAGGGCGTGGTTTGCTAAGAATTTTAGGAAGTGTTTGTAGTGCAGTGAAGGGCAGTATTGGCAAGGGGATGATCTGATCCCAGGCCAAGAATACAACAGCGACAAAGAGGCAGCATATCCAGCAACACATAGACACCCAGGTGCTATGCAGTCCACCCAGAGCCCAGTCAGCGGCAATGCAAAGGTAGCAGGAGCCACGCAGGGTTGACGTAGGCCCAGTCAGTGCAACGCAGGGGCAGTGTAAGCCCTTCAGGGGTGACGCGGGCCCTTCTAGAGTAATGTAGAGGCTGACGCAAAGGGCTGAGGAGTAGTGTTGGGGTTTACAATGGGCTAGAAAGGGATTGAATTCATAATTCCCCAACGAGGGTTGATTCAGCCATATTTTCTATCTCCGAGAGAAAGACGTATAGCTACTGTGATTTTCTCTATAGGGCCAACCATGTCTGGTGCCCAAAAAAGGTTGTATTCAGAATATGCTTAATAATAAAACCCTCTAGAGCTAGCTGCATTGGTTTCCCGCATTGGGTTTTTCCGGGGACATTTGTCCGAAAAATATGTGTGTCACTTTGTCATATCAACGTGTAATTCAGTAAATGATCTGTATGTGTAGGCTGCTATTTGTATTTACTTCGTTGTTTTTCTGAATATTCAAATTAATAACTTGTGTAATTAATCGAGTAAGAGAAGTAAATCGATAGTTAGCAATAGGGTTTCTTGGATTAAGAAATTTTCACATGGTATCAGAGTGATTGCAGATCAAGGTGGATCTCTAGCAAAATCGACTAAAGAAATTTGTGCTACAGAAAGCAGCTGAAGCAGCGGAGATCCAGAAAGGGCAGCGCAACATCAGGTGGATGCAATCCCAGCAGAGGCTACGTAGGGGCTGATGTAGAGACGCCGCAGTGCCTTCCAGAGGGATGCAGGAGCAACCTACGCTGCGTAGTCGCTGCGCAGAGGCTGGGTTGAGCCACTCTGCTCGTGCAAAGGCTAGCCAGAGGGACGTAGTCGAGTTTCAAAGTGTTGTGCAGAGTTGTCGTGGTCCGGAAGCAGAGCTTCAGATCTTCAACCGTTGCTGGTGTGGTGGAGATTCTGTCGATTCAGAATCGTACCTAGCTAAGTTGACAAAGAGTGGGAGGATAAAAGCCGCTCAGTAGATTTTTGCCAAAGAATTCTGAGGATCAATCGGAGGGTGATCGAAGAGGGTTGATTCAGGTGATTTGGCAGATTTCCAAGGGTGGAAATTAGTTGTCAAAGGAAGCAGAGGGTGCCTTTCTCGCCAAGGACCCTAGATCCGAGTTTCAGTTGAGGGTAGCAACAAAAGAAAGGAGTATCTGTTTTAACAATTTATTTCTGAGAAGATGGCACCGCACAGATAGTGTGATCAGGATAGGTTGGACATCCTGTCCAAATTTGCTATCTAGAAAGCCAGAATCTTGACAGTCTTGGAGGCATACAATTTACGGGAGCTTGCAAAGAGCGTCTTGGCTACACCAACCGATGTTACTCTTCTTGCGAAGCATAATGTAGCAGAGGCACATGGCAAGCGCTTCATCATGGACAAGGTTAAGGATCATGTGGTACCACACATAACCGAAAAGAAGACGACTAATGCTATGTGGAAAGCTTTAACCACATTATATCAAGGAAAATATGTCCAGAAGAAGATGCTTATGGAGAATCAGATGAGGTTGTTTATGACGACTAAGGGAGAGGAAATCAATCCTTTCCTCTTTAGGTTACAAGCGATTCGGGATCAGCTGATTGCCATGGGGGTCAAGGTGGAGGATGATGTCATGGTGAGAACTGCTCTAAATGTAGTCACAGATGATTGGAAAACGTTTGTCCAAAGCATCTTGGGCAGACAGGACCTTCCAAACTGAGACGACATGTGGGCAATACTCTGACAAGAGGAAATTCACCAAATGACGAAGAGACAAACCAGCACCGGATCAAACAAGGTGAAGAAGGAGGAAGAGGAAGATGCAACCCTAGCATCTAAGAAGCAACAAGGGAAAAAGAAGCCTGATCTGTCAACGATCAAATGCTTCCGATGTGGTGAACTTAGACACTTCGCCACCAATTGTCCTCTAAGGAAGAAGGACAAGGAAGCTTCTAGTTCCAAGGCTGCAACAGCTAAAGAAGACGATGGATCCGACGATGACGTAGACATGAGCGCTCATGTACCTCGAGAGAAGAGGTGGGGCGATATTGATCTGTAGAGCAGCTACAGAGTGGAGGCAGGATCCTTGAGTAGCCCAACTCTTGGATCACATCCATGCTACGAGAACCTTAAGACAGTAGCAATATGACTCGAACAGTGGGTGCAGAGGATCACATTAAAGCGGATGCCAGAGGCTGGGACGCTGTAGAGGGAGCAGGCCAGTGCAGAGGCAACAACAATGTAGAAGGAGCAGTGCAGAGGGGCTGATGGGATTTCAGCAACGCAGAGGGGCTGATGGGACTTCTGCAACGCAGAGGATGCAGTGCTTATGCAGTGCAGTGTTGTAGCAGCGTAATGGTTTTAGGAGGATAGTGCAAAGCAGCAGCCTAAGGAGCTTCAGTGATGAGATGTAGCTCGACTGAATTTTCTGTCAGTGTTTGGGCAAGGGTCCTTCAGTTGCTTACTCTCAGCAACTGAGTTGTAGTGCAGCAGTTGGCAGCACGATGTAACAATTTTAGAGGGAATTGCAGTACGGATGTAGCAGTGACTGTGGTAGAGTCATGGGCAGCAATACATAAAGTAGTAGTAGTGCAGTGATGGAGAGGCAACAGGCCAAGCATTAGCACGAAGACCGATGCCAAAGATCAAAGCAGTACTTTGGGGTTGATGTATTGTTAGAGCACATTCCTCGCTAAGAGAGAGTGTTGAGATTTTGGGGTAGCATCAGATGTGATCTAGCTCCCAAATTTTGTGGAGAAGATGGAGTACATGAGATCAAGCATTTGGAGAAATTCCATCCGGTTTAAGAGATATTCAAATAATTAATATTTTTAATTAAGGACCTTAAGTCTAACTTAGGAAAATTAAAAGATTAAAGTGAATTAAATTAAACATGTGTTGAGAATGACTTAAGTGATGCAGATCAAGTAGCTTCTAATCTTAACCGTTGATTACAGATTAGATCACAGTCGTTGGTTTCCCAACGAGAAAAGTATAAGAGAAGGGCTTGGGTTCAGTTGCAGAACACACACATTAGGAGAGCATTGAAGCTAAGATGAAATGCTAGGGCGTGGTTTGCTAAGAATTTCAAGAAGAGTTTCCAGTGCAACGAGGGGCAGTATTGGCAAGAAGATGATCTGATCCCAGGCCAAGAATACAATAGCGACAAAGAGGCAGCATATCCAATAGTGTAGAGATAGCCAGGTGCAACGCTGTCCAGCCAGAGCCCAGTTAGGGGCAACGCAGAGGCAGCAGGAGCCATGCAGGGCTGACGCAAGCCCAGTTAGGGCAGCGTAAGCGCTTCAGGGGTGACGCAGGCCCTTCCATAGCAACGCAGAGGCTGACATAGAGTGTTGAGAAGCAACGCTGGGGTTTATAGTGTGCCAGAAAGGGCTCAAATTCATAATTCCCCGGTGAGGATTGATTCAGCCATATTTTCTGTCTTCGAGAGAAAGAGGTATAGCTGTTGTGATTTTCTCTGTAGGGCCTGTTGTCGCACAAAATGTCTAGGCACCACGACAATGACTCATATCGGGGGCTGTCAGCCTAATCCCCAATATCTCTATTTAAGTTGTCTCCCTGCAGACTAAGGGGGGTAGACCCTATGAGAATAGAATGAAAGAGAACTAGTTGGGAACCAACCAGTTCAGGAGACACAGTCAAATGACCAAGTACTTGTTTAAGATTTAACGAGATTTAACAAATTTTATTAGATTAAGAGTTTGAAACCAGTGCTTTATGGAGTCAATTATCCCGTTATAACATTAGGATCAAGTAGCTGATAGATAACTGCTGCGAGAATGGACAATTATCCAAAATGTGAACGCACGAGATGAGAGAAAAAACGCTTAAACCACAACCACAATATTCGATTCTTCAATTAAATGCTCAATTTACCAATCTGAAAGATAAGCCTTTTTCAACAATGTGATTTAACTTTCGATTAAACATAAGCTTATAATTCCAATGCAATTCTAGCTCAAAGAGAAAAAAACATTTTCACAATCTTTCAATATCATGCATTAAAGATATTTGATCTAGGAAAGAAAGACATGCAATTTATCATTACTTGAAGAACTCTCAAACTTAATATGCAATTAATATCAATTCAAGTAATTAAATCCACAGTTAGAGCCAATTAAAAGACAATTAATCAAATAGATGTTAAGCATGAAAAAATACTTTGAACCCAGTTGCGAGATTTAAGGGATTTAAATTCCGAAAGATATTATCATGAAAGAACTGTTGAGTTCAAATGCTAAGCAATTCCAAATTTAAGTGATTTTATAAATTTCTCCAGTATTGAAATATTTAAAAAAATATTCTATAATCAAACCTTAGGGATGTAAAAAAATTTAATTTTCCACTTGACTAAGAAAAATTTTATTTAACACTTGAGACACTTAAAAAATGAGTCATCCAATTTTTTTTTGGAAAATTTCATAAAAAAATAAATGTTTCCTTTTTAAAAGTTTTTTGTATTTTTTACCCTAGGAAAACAAAGTTAAAATATTAAAAAAAATTAAAACTTTTTCTAAGTTTTTTGATTTATTTTTAAAGTTTTATAAAACCTAAAAAAAAAGTAATAAATAAAAATTTCAAACAAAATTTATACATGTTAAAAAAAAAGAAATGAATGCAAATATTCTAATTAAATTCTAAACTAAACTTTATGAAAAAAAATAATTCGTGACCTTTGTAGTGTGCGTAGTGCATAGGTTTACAAAACAACAAGCGGAAGCATGCAAGAGAAGCCGTTGGCAAGAAGTTTCGAGGCTTGCAGGTCGATGGAGAAGAAGATAGCTACGGGGGAACAATTGCTGCGAGTAGGGGTGAGCGGACAACAAGGACGGAGGCAACGTGAAGGGAAAGTTGGAAGGGCGACGAATGAAGGCAGGTGGAGAGGAATGAGGGACACGTGTGCATAAGAAAGGGAACGCAAGGATAGCATGAAGGAGGTAGGAGTTGATGCGGATGGAGTTGCGTAAGGGAATGGGGTGTGGGAGATGAAGCACGATGGGGCTGCCACCCAGGTGATGAGCAGCGAATGAGGGAGAGGATGTTGCAGGGGTGAGAACGACGGCAGAAATGGCAGCAATGTGAGAGAATGAGAAATGCAGGACAAAGGTGCAAAGGGAACGCAAGGTAAGTGGGAGGCTGCGGAAAAAGGTTGCGTGGAAACTCGAGAAAAGGCAGCGCTGTGACAAAGGGCTGTGGGCAGGAAAGGGCACGAAATGGGGCAACGTGAAGAAGAATTTCACGTAGAGACAAGAACGCATGGAAGAATGAGGCTGGTGTGGAAAGCCAGGTAGCAGACAGGCGACAAAAATTTGCAGGCACACACCAATTTCAAATTTCTCCTTTTACCCAGCAAAATCAGAGATTTTTTCTCTAAATTTTGATAAAAATGAATGCACCTGCAATTATATAAACCTTGAGGCACAATGTTGCCCATATCTGCAACCAAAATCGATCCTAAGACCAGATCTTACCCTCCAGGGCCTAGATTTGGCTCAAATCTAAAAAAAATTATTTGAAAGCATCCCAGTGTAACCTGCACAAAACCATAAACAAGGAACCCAAAAACCCAATATATGCACAGAAAATTAAAAAACCCTGAAACCCCGGTGAGTGAAATAATTAACGATACTTACAAATCTACAATGCTATTTTACAAATCTGTTAGATCAAAGCCCTCCATGGCCAAATTTAAACCATATAGCACAATTTTAAAAAGAGATATTAGGAGAAAGGCACAAGCCCTAGAAAACCCTGCAAAAAATAGAATTTAAGATAAGCCCGGAGAATTAGATCCGGAGGGCTTTTCAAATCTTATTTCCTTGGGAGTTAGCTGGCCCAGCCGAGGACTTCCCCAAATGCCCAATTCTAAATCCGAAAGATTTATGCACACTTAAAGTTTAACTGTTGAATCAATAGAGAAATAAGATAAAAAATAAATTTTCAACAGTCAGAGATACCTGCTAACTCAATCTAATCAATATTCTTACCCTAAATCCTGTAACCTAAGAAAGATACATGTGCAATAGATTACTCTACAAGAGCCATTAATCAACAATTCATTGAAATAATCACCAACAGAATATAAAGAACAAGTTTACCATAAAATGTTGAAGAAGAACACAACCATCACATAAAACCCCAAAGACTTTGTTTATATTATTCCAGAAAGTATTACACGAGAGTTTCAAGATCAAGTACACGATCAATAGATCGGATGAAAAATCAGACTGACACTGACCTCTAATTTATAAGTAAAATCTCTAATGGCTAGTTCACTTGATCCCTGTCAAAATAATCTCGACCGTCGAAAATTATTTGATTATCTTTTAATCTCGTCTATCGAAATTATTATTTTTTGAGGAATTTCGATTTTTTCAATTAATTCCTTTTCAATTAACTCAAAAATAATATTTTTGAGATAATTACCTCAAAAATTTGACTTTGACTTAACTATCAAGGCCTAAGGGTCTAAAATTTCACAAAATTTTCAATATTCCCTTGGCTTGGGACCTTTAAAATTTATTTTTTTTATAGATCCACGAATTTAGCCTTTGAAGAATTAAATTTACCTTGGACATAAAAGTAATTAAATTTCTGGCTTAGGATTTTTAATTTAATTTGGCCAGAAAATTCAATTAATTGACTTATGATTATTTTTTCCAACCCTCTAATACTTTAGCCATGGTGTCTAACTGTGACGGACCATGCACTAAAATATTTTACATCAAGATATTACAATTTGACACATGAAATGGGAAAACCCATTTGGAATAGACCCTCAAATAGCTACTCAATTCTGCGACTCAAAACATGATCTAGTAGACCAAGTAATTTGTAATAAAATAATCTAGCCAATTAGCTAGGATTATTCCCAAATTACTTTTACAAAGACTCGATAGAAAACACTAGGATTCACTTAGTATCTTGACGACAAAATCCACCCTAGCTTTGGGCTGAGGCTGAAGGGGAAAAACTCTGCCGATCATTTGTGTCAAGAAACAAAAAAGAATCAGGGAGACGAAAAACCTCCTAGGATAGAAATTGTCACCAAAATGTTGAGATTTTGTGTATTTTGGGTAGCATCAGTTGTGCTCTAGCTCCCAAATTTTGTGAAGGGACTAGAGTACACTTGATCTACAAGACCCAGAAATGGATTTCGGAAATTTCATACAAAGGTTGGGAGATATTAAATTAATTAATTATTTTAATGTATTTCCTAAGTTAAAACTTATGGAACTTAAATAATTAAAGTGAATTTAATTAAATATGTGATGAAATTATCTTAAGTCACACGGTTCAAGATTTCTTTTAATCTTAGCCATTGATTCAAGATCTAATCATGGTCGTTCGTTTCCCAATGAGAAAATTATAAAGAAAAGAGCTGGAGTCATTTGTAAGAACACAAAGGCGGAAACATGAAACAGACGAGATTCAGGTGGGTTTGTTAAATCTCGAAATGTTGTTCTGAGAGAGAATTTAGACAGGGATGTCGATACAAATTCTAGAATTACTTGAAAGCGGAGATCGCTCGAGCGATGCGGGAAGTAGGAGGGTATTAACACCATTGCCTCTGTGATGTTAATAAGCCTAAGAGATAGCATGATTTCTTTTAAACCCGCAGGGTTGCGTAAACCCTAAGAAATGACGTGAGAATTACGTCTTGATGCGAGATGCAGTACCCAGGAGCTGATCTTGAGGTGAAGAGACCTTGAGAGGAGTGTGCGAACCTTGAGGAGGTAAGCGGCGGGGTTTCTAGGCCTAATTTTGGCTGAGTTCTGTAAATCCCCTTTGAGGGTGTGGATCGGTCATTATTTTGGCCATAGATAAGCTAGTGAGCTGTCGATTTAGTATACTATCTGTCGAGTTTTCCAGATCTGGAACCCAAATTTGTGTATTCAGAAAATTCTTGATAATAAAACCCTCCAACAACCAGAAGACCAGTTTTCCCGCATTGGGTTTTTCTGGGAAGTATTTGTCCAGAAATAACTGTCATTTTGTCTCTGTGTGCATGAACTTGTTCTAGATCTGGATTGGTGGAGATCTGTTATGTGTTTTTCTTTTATTTTAACTTGAATTTATTCAGTTAATAACTTGTCTAAGTAAGAGGAGCATAACCAGATTACCAACAAATAATTTCTGCATAAAGTGTAAAGGTTTAGAAATTTCCACATGGTATCAGAGCAATTGCAGATCTAAGAGGGTCACCAGCAAGAATCTGAAGGTTCTCGCTGCAGGAAGCAGCTGGAAAAGCAGCAGAAACACAAATCTGAAGGGACAACGCAGTTTTTAGAGGCAGATTCACGTAGAGGGAAGGGTGACGCTGTCTAATGTTGTCTCCTAGCAACCCCACGCAATTACTGTGCAAAGGCAGCTCAGAAACAACGCTGGACTAGTCTGAAGCCATCCAATGTGATGCTAATCTGAATCTGTCAGATCAAGAAAAGACTGAAGAAAAGCTGCACAAATTCAAAAGGTGTTGGTGGGGTTAAATTTCTGAAGTTTTCAGATTCTTAGCCTAAGCAAAAGTGACAAAGAGTGGGAGGAGATCAACTTCTCAGAGAGTTTCTAGCCAAAAGAAACTTGCAGTTTGATCAGACAATCAAAGAGCGTTGAATCATTGTTGATTTGGTAGATTTCCAAGGAGGGAAATCAGTTGTCAAAGGGAGCAGAAGGTGTCTGTTCCACCAAGGGCCTTAGATCCATTTCTTTAGCAAAGAGAAAAGGAAGTTCCGACACATTCTGAGCATATGGATCTTCATGGACTGCGTGATCAGGACAGGCTCGATGGCCTCTCAAGCTTTTCAATTTGGAAGGCAAAGATCCTGATAATCCTTGAGGCATACAATCTTAGAGACCATGCAGAGCAAACTCTGGCCACACCGACCGATCCGGATCTCCTTCAAAAGCATAAGGAAGCTGTTAGGCATGCCAAGTGGTTGATCATGGACGGAATTAAGGACCATATTGTACCACACTTAGCTGAGAAGAAGACAGCTACTGAGATGTGGAAGGCCTTAATCTCCCTATATGAGGGAAAATTTGTCCAAAGGAAGATGTTGTTGGAGACACAGATGAGGTCATTCATGATGACCAAGGGAGAAGACATGGAGCATATCCTCTTCATACTGCAATCGATCAGAGATCAGTTGACTGCAACTGGTGCTAAGGTGGAAGACGATGTACTGGTCAGGACTACCTTCAATGCAGTCATAGATGAGTGGGAAAACTTTGTCCAAAGTATCTTCGACAGAGCAGACCTCCCAGATTGGGGCAGCTTGTGGTCAATTCTCCATTAAGAAGAACTCCGCAGATTCACCAAGAAGCAGTATAGCTCGGGATCAAGCAAAGTGAAGAAGGAAGATGAGAAAGATGCAGCCTTGGCATCAAAGAGGTAGCAAGGAAAGAAGAAGAAGGATCTCTCAAAGATCAAGTGCTTCCAATGTGGTGAAATGGAACATTTTGATAGCAATTGTCCTCAGAAGAAAAAGGACAAGGAAGCTTCTTCTTCCAAGGCTACTGTGGTAGATGATGGGTTAGAAGATGATGTAGCCATGAGTGCTCATGAACCACGGAGGTGGGGTGACATGGATATGTAGAGGAGCTACATAGAAGCCGAGTGGAATCCTTGAGCAACTCATCTCTTGGATCACATGCGAGCTACGACAGCCTTAAGACAGTAGCGAGACAAGTGGAGTAGTGGATGAATAGATCACAGATGAAGCAGAGGCAAATCTAAAGACTGGGAGGAGCAGCGCAGAGCAGAGCAGCAGCAGTGTAGAAGCAACATCAGCGCAGAGGCTGATGTGACTTCAGCAGAGCTGCTTACGCAGCGCAAAAGGCTTAAGAGGGACAACACAGTGCAGCAGCAGCGTGAGAGATTTCAGCACAAGGGGCTGATGTGACTTCAGTAGTGCAGAGGGAGTCTGCTTACGCAGTGCAGAGCTGTAGCTGTGCATCAGCCTTGAGATGCCAGCACAGATCTATAGCCTATGGAGCTTCGGTGATGATGATGCAACCCATTTGACTTATCTGTCAAAGATTGGGCAGGAGATTCTATTGTTTCTCCCAACAACTGAAGTTGCAGTGCAGCAGATCAATAGTCGCAGTGCTATGAGCAGCACAAATGCAACATATTGAGAGGGAGTTGTAGTACAGAGGTTGCAGTGGCAGTGGCAGAGTCATGGGAAGCAATACAGAATGGCAGCAGCAGTGCAGATATGAGTGGTAGCAGGCCAAGCTGATCAGCACAGAACCAGGACCCAAAGTCTTGTAATGCATAGTGTGATGTATTGCTAGAGCACACCCTTGATGCTAAGAGGGAGTGTTGAAATTTTGTGTATTTGGGGTAGCATCAGTTGTGCTCTAACTCTCAAATTTTGTGGAGGGACTAGAGTACACTTGATCTACAAGACCCAGAAACGGATTTGGGAAATTTCATCTGGTTTAGGAGATATTAAATTAATTATTTTAATATACTTCCTAAGTTAAAACTTAGGGAACTTAAATAATTAAAGTGAATTTAATTAAACATGTGATGAAATTGTCTTAAATCACACGGATCAAGCTTTCTTTTAATCTTAGCCATTGATTCAAGATTTGATCATGGCCGTTGGTTTCCCAACGAGAAAATTCTAAAGGAAAGGCTTGGGGATATTTTGTAAAGACACACAAAGGCAGAGCATATTTTGTAAAGACACACAAAGGCAGAGCATTGAAGCTAATCTGAGATTCTAGGGTGGGTTTGCTAAGAAATCTCAGAATTGCTTCAGCTACAGAGAAGGGAATTTAGACCAAGGGGTGATCTGATCCCAGGGTCTAGAATCAGCAAGAGGTAGAGATCAAATTAGAGAGGCAGCGCAGAGAAGCAGGAGGGTAGTAACTTGTGCTACGCAGTCCCTCAAGGACAATGTGATTTGCTGCAGGAAACCCTCAGGGGTTACACAGAGACCCTAAGGGGCAGCGTAGGTACTGCATCACCCAGTCTGGGGTAACGCATCCCTTTCCGGAGCAGCGCTGAGGGTCAGAGAGGCTTCAGAGGCTGAAGAAAAGGCTTCAAGGGCAGCGCTAGAGTTTCTAAGACCTAATTTTGGCTGAGTTTTGTAAATCCCGTTTGAGGGTGTGGATCAGTCATTATTTTGGCCCTAGATCAGAATGTGAGATGTAGATCTATTATTTCTCTGTCGGGTTTTCCATATCTGGAACCCAGGCTTGTTGTATTCAGAAAATTCTTAATAATAAAACCCTCCAGCAGCCAGAAGATTGGTTTTCCCGCATTGGGTTTTTCCGAGAACTATTTGTCCAGAAATAACTGTGTTACTTTGTCTATGTGTGCATGAACTTGTTCTAGATCTGGATTGGTGGAGATCTGTTATGTGTTTTACTTTGATTTTAACTTGAATTTATTCAGTTAATAACTTGTCTAAGTAGGAGGAGCATAACCAGATTAAAAGTAAATAATTTCTAAATAAAGTGTAAAGATTCAGAAATTTCCATACAAAATACTAGGCTTACCTAAATTGTTACATACATGATGGTCTTACTGAGATCATTTACATTATAGACATGCAGAATGGGTTTACATCTTTTACAAAACTGTCGACTGATGATGAAATCTCAATGGTGTGAACACCTCGAACATGATAAATCCCATTTGCAAAAATGGGGGTGTACTGCTATGGGGTCGTTGACACAGAGTGGTCAACAGGGCCAACCATGTCTGGTGCCTAGAAAATGTTGTATTCAAAATCTGCTTAATAGTAAAACCCTCCAGAGCTAGCTGCACTAGTTTTCCCGCATTGGGTTTTTCCAGGGACATTTGTCCAAAAAATCTGTGTCTGACTTTGTCATATGAGTGTGTTATTCAGTAAATGATCTGTATGTGTAGGCTGCTATTTGTATTTACTTCGTTGTTTTCCAAAATATTCAGATTAATAACTTGTGTAATTAATCAAGTAGGAGAAGTAAATCGATAGTTAGCAGTAGGGTTTCTTGGATTAAGAAATTTTCACAACACGTATGTTTGGAATAAATACAGTTTCGGGAGATCTTTCAGAAATGGATATTCTAGAACTCAGCAGAATATTAACAGATTTGATCATTTGAGAGATGATGTCGAATGTTACAAATGTAACAATTTTGGAGACCTGGCTAAAGATTGCAGACTTGGAAGTTCTTCAAAGGAATTCTTGCAAAATCAGAATGAAAAAATATGGAAAAAGAAGACTGAAAAATGTGCTATCGCTCTCAAGGCTCAAAGCAACAGAAAGTTTGGTATGTTGATACCAATTGCTCAACTCCTATGACTGAAGATAGGAACAAGTTCATATCCTTTAAGGAAAAGAAGGATGGAACAGTGTCTTTTGGAAATGATGGGTCTTCAAATGTCATAGGAGTAGGTATAGTCACACTTTGAAGCAAGAATGCATTAGCAAAACATGTGTTGTTGGTTGAAAATATGAATCACAATTTGCTCAGTGTTGGAAAAATGTGCGATCAAGGACACACGATGCTATTTAACTCTAAGAAATGTGAAATCAGGAAAGGAAAGTTCGGTAAAATTGTGGCTACAGCAAGCAGAGCTCCAAATGACATATATATTTTGGATGAGACACCTAAAGGGTGCTTGTAATATCCCCAAATTAGCAGTCAGCTAATTGGGATATTAATTTTGATTAGTTTTGGCAAATCCTAACGTTGGAACTTGGGCAGAAATAAAGTGGGTAGGGACCCACAATTAATAATTAGGCAAAATAAAGTCTTTTCCTAAGGACCCAAAGGGAAAATTGCGGCTCTAGTGGTGGGGTCGAGTTTTCCTTAGGTGGCAGCGTAGAAGAGACACGAAAATGATAGCGTGGGATTAGCTAGAAGAAGGCAGCACGTGATTGGCCAAGGAGAGGCAGCGCAGGCCAAGGTGGGACCCAAGGTATATGTTGGGCTTCAATGGATAAAAGCAATAAGGGAAGGCTCATTTGGTCATTCATTCATTCATCTATTTTCTTCTTATCATTTTGACAGAGCACGCTTAAGCCAAAGAGCGAAGTCTCCAGTGCTGTTTAGCACACGAGACCTTCAAGCGGAGATCGCAACCTCTACCTCAGGGGACTTCGAGTGCCTGCTCAGAAGAGGAGTTCCACACCTTGTGAGGAGAATTTCGATCAGCAGCATCAGGAGGAAGCGTAGCCAGTTCTGGACTACACAGAGGAGGAGGAGACTGCGTGGGGGAGGACGCAGTGCAGAGAGGATATGGTTGTTCCGGGAGGTGAGAAGAGAGGGAGTTGCAATTGAGATTTGTTGGGAAGGCTTGGAGCTTCCTAACATGTATTTTTGTGGAATTTTGGAGACTTTCAGTAGAAGGGTTTACAGGAGGATCGATTTACCCAGGAGTGTAGTGAGGCAAGCCCAAAAGGGCTAATTTTCGGGGTCAAGCTTTGGGAAACCCTTTCTGGGTTTTTCTGAGTTTATTGAGGAGAAGCCAAGATTAATTTTGCAGAATTTTATAGGAATATTTGAGGTGTCAAACATATATCTTAGCTCAGCCAACAGCTAGAGGAGTTAGGGGAAATTGGGCCGAAATTCTGCAGTCAAAATTTGGCCAATTCCTTCATGGGTTTTTGTGGGTTTCTTGAGTAGAGTCTGGGGATTAAGTCCTATAATTTTTTGAGCAGTGTAGCAGACCCTGGCGGCATTTCTTCGGGAGTAGAAGTAGCAGCAACATTTCTAGCAGATTGCAGCAGAGCTACAGCCATACATCATACCATCAGTGGGGCATTTCAGCATTGATTCAGAAGGCTTCTCTACCTTGCCTTGAGAAAGCCCATGTGCCTTCATTCCAGCACCTCCATTGTACTCATTTCTAGCAAATTAATAAAATGGCTCAGCAGTACTTTATGGCTCCATTGGTGTTTTGATATCAATTTTTGTTTTGTTGTCTCCTTAATATCTTTTAGCTTGTTATTACTGTTATTTTCCCATTTGGGATATTATAGTGCTTTTTGGCAAAAGAAGACGAAAGTTGGTTATGGCACAAACAAATGGGACATATAAATTTCAACAATTTGGTTAGGATCAACAAGAAGGAAGCAGTAAGAGAAATGCCTAAAATTTCAAAACCTACCAATATGATATGTGAATCTTGTCAGCACGTCAAGCAGACAAAAGTTGAGTTCAAGACAAAAGAACACTTTGCATCACGTCCATTGGAATTAGTACATACTAATCTATGTGGTTCTATGAGAACAAAAGGTTTAGATGGAGAATTATATTTTATGCTAATGATAGATGATTACACTAGAATGACAGCCGTCAGCCTCTTAAAGAAAAAAACTGAGGCATTCGAGTGTTTTAGAATCTACAAGGAATTGGTCAAAAATGAAACTTCTTTGAAGATCAAATATCTGAGATCAGATAATGGAGAAGAAGTCACTTCCAAGGTATTTCAGCAGTACTGTGATGAAAATTGAATAAAAAGACAATTCTCAACAGCCAGAACACCACAACAAATTGGAGTTGCTGAAAGAAAAAACAGAACCGTACATGAAATGGCCAGAACAATGTTAAATGACTCAAAACTAGATGATAAATTCTAGGTTCAAGCAATCGATACAATTGTATTCATTATAAACAGAGATTTGCTAAGGAACAATTGTAACATGACTCCATGCGAATTATGGAAAGGAAGACTGGCTAACGTCAAATACTTCAAAATATTTGGAAGCATCAAAAGAGAAGATAAAAAATTGGGCAAGTTCGATTCCCGTGCAGATGAAGGTATTTTCATTGGTTATTCACGCAAAAGGAATGCTTATAGATGCTAAAATCTGAGGTGAAAACAAATAGTGGAAAGCATAAATGTTACTTTTGATGAAGATTGTGTTACAAAGGATGACGATGAGATTGTTCCTTCAAGCAAATATGAGGGATCTGAGGGAGAATTTGTGAAGGACGAAGAAGAAGCTCCAAAACAAGACCAATCAAATAAGAAAACAATAGTCAACCAAGAGGAAATAAGAAATGATCTGCAGGATGTACTAGAAAATTCTCCAAAAGCTTTAAAAGAATGGTGTCAAAGGAATCATCTGTCAAATCAAATCATCAGCAACATAAATGAAGGAATTAGAACCAAAAGAAGTCGACAACTTCGTTCATCACAACAAGCCCACCTTGATTTTTTTGCAACTTTTGAGCCTAGCAATTTTGAGGAAGCTAGTCAAGATGAACACTGGGTAGCAGCTATGAATGAAGAACTGGATCAAATTGAGAAGAACAACACTTGGGAATTGGTTCCACGACCAAAGGATAAAATTTTTATTAGAACTAAATGGGTCTTCAGAAGAAAATTGAATGAGGATGGACAGGTTACCAGGAATAAGGCAAGATTAGTCCACAAAGGATATGCACAAGTTGAAGGAATTGATTTTGAAGAAACATTTGCTCCCGTTGCCAGAATGGAAGCTATCAGAATGTTTCTCGCTTATGCATGCTCGATAAAATTCAAGGTCTATCAAATGGATGTTAAGTTAGCATTTCTAAATGGTGAATTGGAAGAAGAATTTTACATTGAACAACTCGAAGGTTTTCTTCTCTCTGAAAAGGAAGACTATGTCTGCAGATTAAAGAAGGCACTATATGGTCTCAAGCAAGCTCCTAGAGCTGGGTATGCTCCTCTTGATGGATATTTGCATCAACAAGGATTCAAGAAAGGAAGTGGCGACAACAATCTCTATGTGAAAGTGGATCAAGATAACCTAACAATTATCGAGGTATATGTGGACGATATAATTTTTGGAAGCAATGATGACAAATTAAGTAAAAATTGAAATGTCTCTACTTGACATGCTGACATACTTTTTAGGGCTTCAGATATCTCAGCAGGATAAAGGAATATTTATATATCAAACCAAGTACATCAAGGAAATGCTCAAGAAATTCAAGATGGAAGATTGTAAGCCTGTCCTTACCCCAATGGTAATAGGTTGCAAGTAAAGTTTAGTCAAAGGATGTGGACCAGAGGTTGTATAGATCTATGATTGGCAGTCTTCTATATGTGACAGCTTCTCGGCTAGACGTAATGCAGGAAGTTGGATAAGTAGACGGATTCCAAGCAGCACCAAAAGAATCTTATATTATTGTCGTCAAAAGAATTCTCCGATATCTTAAGGGCACAAAAAAATATGGTGTATGGTATCCCAAAGGAAATAATCTAGTTATCCAAGCTTACACGGATGCAGATTGGGCAGGAAGTGTTGATGATCGAAAGAGTACCAGTGGAGCGGCATTCTATCTAGGTGGTTGTCTTGTTTCATGGTTAAGTAAAAAGCAGTCTTCAATTTCGTTATCGACAACAAAAGCAGAATATATCACGACAACAACTTGTTGTACTCAATTTCTCTGCATGAAGCAAACTTTGCAAGATCTTCAAGTCAAGTTTGATGATCCTATTCCCATATTTTGCGATAACACCAGTGCCATCAGTATCTCCAAGAATCTTGTGATTCATTCCAAAACAAAGCACATTCTGATCAAATATCATTTCATTAGAGAGCAGGTCATCGAAAAGAATATCAAGCTTGAATATGTTGGCACAAAGGAACAAATTTTTGACATCTTTACCAAACCATTACCTCGTGAAGCATTTGAGTATCTTCGCCTAAAGCTTAGGATCCTCTCAATTTCTCTTTAGACTCTTTCTCTTATCTAACTAAGTAAAAATGGGGGAGTTGAGGTTTGTATAGGTCTGTAGGATGACGTTTGTCAGGGTGAGTCACCCTTTGCCATTGATGACAAAGGGGGAGAGAATGTTGTAGGAAGAGGTGTCATAATCACAGGGGGAGTACTTGTGTTGCCATCAATGCCAAAGGGGGAGATTTTTGATAAGTGGTTGTCATTGATATCAACCCAAGCAGCACCAGGGGCTACCCTGATCTTGCATGGGAATTTTGAATTGACAACTTAATCTATTCCGAGTCAAGGATATTTTGGATGGTTTCTACTTGTCGAGTTGTTTCCGTTGATATATGGCACGCCACGTATTCTTCAAAGTTTGAGAGATATTTGTGTTTGAAGTTAGTAACCTCTTTTAGTGGGCTAAAACCCCATGGGGTTGTGGCATGATACTAATAATTGGTTGTGGTCATTGAATAGTCAATAATTAATAACTTTTTAAAATCCTAAAATCCCTCCACAATCCACTTGTTGAAGACCCTCTCAACCTAAGCATTTATATAAATTGTGACCCTCGTATCCTCCTAATGCAAGGATTTCGCTACTTAAAATAGGCCATCGTGGCATTATCGGTATAACTTATTTTATGCAAAGCTTCAAATGCTGAAAAAAACCCATTTGAGCTGAAATCCTGATGAAGCATGTGAAGGAATTTCAGATATTGGTTCGCTATATATTTGGAGATATAATCTGAGGAAGTTAGGGTTTTTGCAAGCTCCCGAATTTCATGTCAAACAAGTGACCATGGTAAAATCGTCATAACTTTTTCTCTATGTATTGGATTCAAATATCGTAAAAATTGACAGAAAGAGTATGGACTCTAGTTTGTTGGATACCGTTTTCAGGATCGAAGGTTGAAACAGTGACATGTGGCACTTCGTACAAGTTAGATCTACTGAACCAGTCTATAATCCGGTCATCGTAGGAGATTGGTCATAACTATTTCTTGATGAATCCAATATCGATCAGACCTGCGGGGTTGGAAAGAGGACTCAGAGGGATACCACAGGGCGCAATTTCAGAGCTTGGAGATCCGAAATTACATAGATAGAATAGATTCAAGATCGAGCTTCTAGAAGGCAAGAAAAAATATGCATTCAAGGATCACTGCAGTAAGGACAACACATCAACAGTCAAGGGTAAGTCTGCTACAATAAGGTATGTATGATTAGTGTTTGAATTTTAATTTGAATATCATCTCTGACATGTGTTTTTGCAGGACAGTGTAAGTATTTTCTATGTATGTTTAATTGGGTCTTTAAATGTTGAACGTATTTACATTTGAATTTTGAATATTTCTCTGACATATGGTTTGCAGGACAATGTAAGTATTTTGTTTGTATATTGGTTTGGGTCTTGTTCATTAATGCATGTGCAGGAAGGAGGACACAATAGGACAACTCAGACACATACTAGAAGGAAAATGCAACGCCAAAGTACCATTATTTGAAGCAAGCACAACAATACCTCAGCAACTGTTAGTGTTCAAAGAAGTAGTGTCAAGTCAAGTATCAGGTCGTGAAAAAAGTCAGTATTGTAAAAATCATCATTGTAAAATTGTAAGAGAGTCATTATTGTAAAAGAGTTAATCTACCTAGAGTTGGAGAGGCATTGTTCGGAGGTATAAGTGTCATTGTTGGATAATGTTATGGTTGGTTTGCAGGTCATAGTGTGATAAGGTGATTTTTCTAGTTCAAGAAAATCATTGTGAATCATATTGTATCGTGGATAATTGTCCCTGGTACGAGAGTACACACTCTTGTATTATTTCTGATCATTATAGGGTGGCAGGGAGGTGCTTGGTTGGTGCATGAAGTCACCTACAGGTTGGAGACTGCGAAAACTTCAGGGTGGTAGGTCGGTCTAGGATGTCAGGGCATCCATTCAGTTGACTACTGAAGAAACCAGGGAATTGGGGCGTCCTTCCAGTGGGAGTTGGAGAAGAATGTTTTTCTAGAATTCTAGTAAGTTTTACCTTTCATTTCAGTTGGGTTTGAATATTAACGAATTTATTAGAAAAGTTTTCGGTGGTTTTTGACCCGAAGGGGGTTTTCCACCTAAAATTTGTGTGCCTATTCGGTTCTATTGTTTACTGTTGTTACTGGATAAACATCAAGAATAATTGAAGATTAACTAATGCTCTGAAAATATTTAAAAGTGTTAATTGATAAGAAATACTGATTCACCCCCCCTCTCAGTATTTCCGACAAAGGATACTGATCCATGTGAGAAATCTGTAGCAACTAGATCTAATCTGCTATTCTTCGTTGGATCTTGCCCATCTGTGGCCATCTTGCCAAAAAAAGTCAAATTCTGCTTCTATCCCTCTACAGAGCTACTAACTGCCTCTACGCACTCCTTGCTGGAATAAGAAAAACTGATTTCGGCTACAGCTCCTCTGCGTGGAAAATTAGAATTTCCTAGCTAGAAATTCTCTGAGGAAAAAATTCCCTCAGTGTGCTCTTCCTTCCTCTTGACGCTATTTTTTCTCCAGCAAACTGCTGCAGAAAAACTGCGTCCCAGCTATAGATCTGCTCGACGTGGAAACTGTTGTGTTGCTCCCTCTGCCTCTGGAAAATATCGATATGGAAATCTTGTGCTCTATCGACTCTCTCAGAAACAAAAATTTCCTCAAAAGTCTGCCCTGCTGGCCTCTCGACTGCACAACATCTGGGGTTTCGAGCCTCGAATCACCCTTCTTCCCTTCTGTCACTGATCTCTCCAACTTTATCTGCACTCTGATACCATTTGAAAATTTGGTTACCCAAATCCTACTGCAACAACTGATGTTAATTCTTCTAATTGTTTAATTAAGCGAACAATTTACTTGCAGTTTCCTATGGAAGGTATTTAATACACTGCAGCCTACACAACATAAAATACTACGGAAAATACAACGCAGGAAATACAGAACACACACACACAAAAGTACACCATTATTTTTTGACAATTGTCCCTAGAAAAACCCAACTTGGGAAAACGGTGCAACAATTGAGGGTTTTAATATTATGCAGTAGTAATTTGAGTACAAATCATTGGATTCCCAAACTGGCTATCTGATATAGAGAAAAAATGATGAAGAGATAGTGAGAAAATCTCACACTGACACAGGAGATTCGACACTGATATGGATTGGAGACAAGATGTTTCTGCGCAGTAACAACGTATGCATAAGAAGTCATTGCATCATAGCTCCTAGAATTGCCTCACACCTCCAGCTGATCTCCTGTTGACTAGAAACTCGACCCTCTGGCCCTCCGGACTCACACCCCAACTTCTGGCACTAGATCTTGACTATCTCCCAGCAAAATAACGGACTCCCTCTGAAGCTTTGCATTGCCTTTGCATGGCACTGTGCTTCCTTTGTGTGGCACTGTGCTGCCTCTCTATGGCTCTCAACGTCTTCTCTACTCTGCACTTCCCGAATCTAGAAATCTTCCTCCAATCTACTATCCCTGCCCCTCACTACAAGAAAATCACTCAATCACTCTCCGGAAAATCAACGTTGCTTCTCTTAAGAATTCGATCTCTATATCTCTTGCTCTCGCTATCTCGGTGTGTTCTTGAAGTTCCCATCGAGCTCCTTCTTATAATCTCTCGTTGACATGTCAATGGCCAAGATTAGATCTTGATCAATAGCTCATATTATGTAGGACTCGATCCACGCCTTTATCTAGAATATTCACACCCGATTTAATTAATACCCTTTAATTATTCTCATTTCCCAAGTTTAGACTTAGGAATCCATTAAAAATAATTAATTATTTTAATTAAATCCTCTCCTCATGGAATTTCCCCAAATGATTTTTGGGTATTGGAGAATGCACGTGTCTTAGCCTCTCTGCAAAATCTTGAGGCTAGAGCACATATGATGCTACAAAAATCAACAAGTTGATGGTGGAGCAAAAGAGAGTGCATTGGATGGTAGCTAAACATGTGCTGAGTATTTGTGACTATCAAGTATGGGATCAGATATGCTCGAGGTGATGGTGTCAAGTTGGTTGGATATACTGATGCAGACTAGGCAAGTAACATAGTGGATTGGAAAATATTTTCAGGGTGCTACTTTAGCATGGTGTCAAGAATTTTTTATTGGTATAGCATGGAGCAGAGTTTTGTGGCACTAACTTCTGTAGAGGCAGAGTACATGGCAACGAACATGTCTACGTGTTGGGCTATATGGCTTCAGAAGCTGCTAGTAGCCTTGTTTGGTCAAAGGGTTGAGACAAAGGTGATACACTACGACAATCAAAGTTGCATCATGTTGTTAGAGAGAATCCACCGTTTCACTATAGGTACAAGCATATAGACATCAGAGACCACTTCATCAGGGATTGGGTGAAACGCATGATTGTTTAACTACAATATCTACTAAAAGATGAGAAGGTAGCGAATATACTGACGAAGGCATTAGTGTAATATCCCCAAAAGGGAAAATGACAGTAATACAAGCAACAAAAGACTGAAACTACAATAAAATTAAATACCATCAATACATGAAAAATCGAAGCCAAAAGATGAGATGAGCCATTTTATTAATGTCGGGAATTGAGTACAAAGAGGTGCTGGAATAAGTGCACTTGGGCCTACTCAAGGCAGGCTGGAATACTTCTCAACCCAAGCTAAAATGACTCTCTACAACTGGCTCTGTGTGGCCCTGGTGTTGCGCTGCTCTGCCCAGAAATTCTACAGCTAGCTAACTTTGAATTGTTGGTTGGGCTGCCTCCATTACTCAGAAAAATCTAGGCTTTTAACCCTGGAATCTACTCACAAAACCCACAAAAACCTGCGAAGGAAATTGGCCAAATGTTGACCCTGGAATTTCAACCCTATTTCACCTAGCTCCTCTAGCTACTCGCTGAATTAGGATCTATGTTTGACACCTAAAACCTGCCCAAAAAATTCTTCCCAAATTAATCTTGGCTTCTCCTCAATAAACCCAGAAAAACCCAAAAAGGGTTCGTCCTAGTTTTGACCTCGGAAATTGGCCCTCTTGGGCTTCACTCACCCAACTGCTAGGAAATTCGTCTCCTAGCTGAAACTGCTGGTAGATGTCTCCAAAATGTTCCAAAATCCCTGGTAGGAGGTGGCTAGCCTCCCCTCCAAATCTTCCGGCTAAACTCCGCTTCTCTCTCAAACTCCCGACACTTCCTCTAGACTACACTACGCAGTCTCTGCTGCGTCTACAGAGTCATGAAGAGATTATGCACTCCTGTTGCTGTAGTTATGTCAAATCCTCACCAAAATTTTTAACTCCTCTCTTGAGTGGGCACTCGAAGTCCCCCGAGGTAGAGGTTGAGATCCCCTCCTGAACATCTCGTGTGCTAAACAACACTGTAGACTTGGCACCCGGCACAAGCATGCTATGTCAATATGACAATCAAAATAGAAGTTGAATGAATGAGGAAATGGCTGCCTTCACTTCCTTTTATCAATTGAGCCCCCAACGTTCCCTTGGGCCCACCATGGATTGCGCAATCCCCTCATCCAACCACTCACTATGCTGCCCCCATAGAGCCTCTCCCACGCTGCCACTTAGGGAGCTGCCTCCAAATCAAATGCCAGCCACATGGACCCCACTAAGGCCGCAATTTTTTCCTTGTGAACTATAGGAGTAGGCTGCAGTTTTTCCCTTAATTATTAAATGTGGGTCCCAACACACTTTATTTCTGCTTGACATTAGAAACATCAAAATTTATCAAAGATTAATGTTCTAATTATCATAATTGCTAATTGGGGATATTATAGTTCTCCCCGCCAAAACTTTCTTGCCCTCAAGCAATGCCTGAACAAGCATCCTCTCTAGCTGACGCTCCCCACTATCAGAGAAAAAATGTGCTAGGGTCCTAGATGCGCCACTGAATCATCCCTGACCTTAGCATCTCCCAGATATGAAGGGATCCCTCAATACCCAGATCGCAAGCCATCATGTCCAACATGAAGCTCCTCCTACCCCACTCACCATCCTGCAAGGAACAAGTAGCAAAAGCCCTCTAAGCACCATCGGTGAGTATGGAATCATGATAATATGGCACTATGCCCAACTCCTCATGAAGTTTCCCTACCAAGTAGTCCATCCCATGCACTCCAAGTAAACCCTCGAAGATACTGCCTAATCCCTGTAGAGATAGCGTCTCGCTCACATGAGCCCCTTTTGCTATCATCCCCTTGACCAACCTACCATAATAACAAAGTCCCCCACTCCATCAATGATTCGCTAAAGCCCAATGGAAGATATACACGATCTCCCCATGTAGTATACATCTCATCCCTAAAGGTTATCGAGTTGTGTAGAACTGTAATGCTTGGTTCCCTTGTTAATCTCGGAGAGGTGCCACCATGCTGACACTGCACCACTCTGACTATGAGATACTCCCCATCGTGCGTAGACTATATCCCCTCTCTTGGGGCCTTGTGGAAAAAAATCTGTGAAGGCCAAGCTCATCCTGCTCGGGCATCTCCATGATGCTGATATCTACCCCTCCAATGTTGATTATGACCCTGAGCAACAACATGATAAGTCTGCCTCGCCATGCAGTGGAGGTCTCAGTGCTACCCCACGTGTCAAGCCCAAGGTGGATTGGATCACCCTCTACCATGTCCCTGCTCATCACAAAGTGGAGTGATCCACCTGCCCAACAGATCCCTGGATCCCCCAACTGGGAGCTCACAACTCCCACTCCTCACGGGATGTCACTGCGTAGCGCTGCTACCTGCTAGAACCCATCTGACCCTCATCTCTGACTCCTATATGTATCCCCTGGGTGGACCCCAAGTATCAGGAGTCTGTCCCACGCATGCGTACCTTCCCTGCTCCTGCCAGACCACGTAGTGAAATTCACTATCCCAACTCCTGCTGATACACCTGGACACTGCTTGGAGTCTGGGTACCCTGTTGTAGAAGAAGGCTACCATCCACCATCCCTCAAATGTGAGCCAAGTGGTGGAACAAATGCTACCTTGACAATCAACCATGCCATCCTTAAGCCTGGACCCGTCAACTCGTGCACCTACCAAGTGTCTCAACTGGAGAGTCTCCTCCTGGTTCATGACATGCGGTATCTCATCCAACTGCCTAGGGTGAGCCTCCCATGCCCTGCTACCTGAATGGAGATTTTCAAGGGGCACCAACCAAACACTCTGCGACTGTAAGCAACACTAGAGGATGAAGGGTGGGTATGTACCAAAGGGTATGATCAAGAGCCTACCTGAATGCTCAAGAGTAATCCTCCGAAAGACACTCTCTCTGCCTCAGATCTGTTGATAACATCCGCGTAGCCCTGTCTCCGCTAAACGTGGTGTCTCCATATGCTCAACAAGATCCTCATCGATCCTAGGTGAGTTGCATCCCATGGTACACCTAATGCCTCTATCCATAAGTCCCCTTGGAGGAAACGCTCCAAGAGCCCTCTGCGTCGCATCATGTGTCACTGCATTCCATCAAGTGTCTCCGCAATCCTCGACATGCCACTGTATGTTGCAACCTATTCCTGTACACCACTGGATACCCCTAGCTATGGATATACCATCCTATATCATCATGTATCCTGCATGGGCCAAAATATCCACCTCTGCTAGTAAACCCTCCATGAGGTGGGCTACATCTCTCCATTTGCTCTGAAGGATTAGAGCGACCCAAGTCCTCACATGCCAACGACAATGACATCACTGCTCCTATCCTCTATAGCTCAAGTGTCCCATATACCCATGAGAGAACACCGTCTCTACGTAATGCCCTGTTTGGTGGCTTGCCGATGCCACCTCCTCCTACCAGCTCTTGCCAAAGTAGGCTAATCAACCTGTGACTCCACACACAGTCAATATGCTAAGATAGCTCCTGAAAAGTGTGTTTCCCCTTGTCGAACCATCCTGTCACTAGGAATTTCTGGGGCTTTGATAGAGATTTGAAAATGTGTGTGCGCCCAAACATCAAACCCATCGTGCAACTACTACCATCACCTACTGACTCTATGATGTGATGGGAAATCCCACTTGGATCCTAATAACAATCTGGTCCTCGTGTCCCTCTGGTAATCCATGGACTCTACTGAAATGTGGCCATCGATGTATCCAACTGCCTAGCCTGCTCGATGGGGTACCAGCTTAGTACCTCTTGCCATCCAACCTCGAGACAGGAATCGAATGCAAGGATCCCTACACATAGAATATTCCCTCCATCCTGCGAGTGTTGCACCCTGCACAACTCATGTCACCTCATCTCACCATCCTGGTCAACACTCAAAATATGTCAAGGTGACTCTGCCTCTCCCTCTCCAATGTGCAGAGGCAAGCTACTAGTGCTACCAAGCCCATTTATGTACATCTGAAGAGGGTTTCTCTGATGCTCTAATGTGCACTCTAGTTGGACCATTAGGGAATCCAATCACTCCCCAACAGAAGTTAGTTTGGCTATTGACTCGGCACAAACTGCTCTAATGACCTCCAACCCCTCGTTTTGTTGCATAATAGCCTCTTGCACTTTCATGGCCTTCTCCTTCAATGCTTGAAGGTCTGCCTGGAACTGATGAAACTGACGTGGGCGACTATCATCTAACACCACTGTATCCCTCAGCACCTCATCAATGGATGGCCCTATGGGTGTATGTTCCACTCTCTCTTCTATGATGTCAATCAGAGCGGTCAAGGGAGTCTCTGACAAGGGTGACTCTTGCGTCACACTAGGTGTATCTACGAGCTCCCAACAATCTTGTGTGCTCTCATCCTCCAAGTGCGAGGTAGCCATTTTGATGGCTTCCCCCTCTATTATTCGGTTAAGATGGAAAGAGGTATCCAACTTTTCCACTTGATCCCGAGCCGTGCACTCGGTGGATCCATCATACATGGGAAAAGGTATCCTCCCAATGGTACGTTGCAACTCTGAGCTCTGCATGCTAGACCCCCCACTGTTCCTGCCTTTTTCATCTCGCTTGAGCTGGCAGTGATCTCTAAAGGACAAAGCTGCTCTGAATTTTCCCCCATGGACTGCCATTCTCAGAAATAATCTCCCATGGGTATATGATCATGCTGCCTACCTTGCTCACTCGATACTGAAGGTAAGGATGTAGGCATCGTGATCCTGGTTGGCATACTGTAAGCTGGCGGGTGAGTGGCTGGTAAAGGGTGGTCACACTGTTGTGAGACCCTTGAAGTCTTCTCGAATAGGAACTCATGATGGATGCTCTTACCCCTATTTTGTTGCTTGAGTCCTTCCAACATGCCCTTTTGTCATTTGGCTAAATCATTTAGGGCCTTTAAGATGCTACCAAATGTTGCTTCCCCTTTACTCCTTGACTCCCCCATATTTACCACCTCTATTGCCTTTGGTGGGTAATGTTCTGCCTACCCTCATTCATAGAAAAAGATCCCCACGGCCGAGCCAAGAACGAAGCTCTGATACCACTATAATATCCCCAAAAGGGAAAATGACAGTAATACAAGCAACAATAGACAAAAACTATAGCAAAATTAAATACACCATCAATACATGAAAAACTGAAGTACAAAGAGGTGATGGAATAGGTGCACCTGGGCCTACTCAAGGCAGACTAGAATAATTCTCAACCCAAGCTGAAATGACTTTCTACAACTGGCTCTGCATGGCATTGGTGTTGCGCTGCTCTGCCCAGAAATGTTGTTGCTGGCTGAATTTGGATTATTGGTTGGGCTGCTTCCACTACTCAGAAAAATCCAGCCTTTTAACCTCAGACTCTACTCACAGAACCCACAAAAACCCGTGAAGGAATTGGCCAAATGTTGACCCCAGAATTTCGGCCCTATTTCCCCTACCTCCTCTAGCTACTGGCTGAGTTAGGATATTTGTTTGACACCTCAAAATTTCCCAAAAAATTCTTCTCAAATAAATCTTGGCTTCTCCTCAATAAACCCAAAAAAACCCAAAAAGGGTTTGTCCTAGTTTTGACCTCGGAAATTGGCCCTCTTAGGCTTGGCTCACCCAACTTATGGGAAATTTGACTCCTGGCTGGAACTGATGGTAGATGTCTCCAAAATGTTGCTGAAGTCCCTAGTGGTAGGTGGCTAGCCTCCCCTCCAAATCTTCCAGCTGAACTCCGCTTCTCTCCCACACTCCCAACACTTTCTCTAGATTGCACTACGCAATCACTATGCTGTCTCTGCTGCCTCTATGTTGTCCTGAAGGGACTACACACTCCTGTTGCTGCTATTATGTCAAATCCTCACTAAAATTGTGGAACTCCTCTCCTGAGTGGGCACTTGAAGTCCCCCTCGGTAGATATTGATATCTCCGCCTGAAGATCTCATGTGCGAAACAACACTGCAGACTTGGCACTTGGCACAAGCGTGCTATGTTAAGATGAAAACCAATATAGAAGTTGAATGAATGAGGAAATGTGCTGCCTTCACTTCCTTTTATCAATTGAGCCCCCAACGTTCCCTTGGGCCCACCATGGACTGCACAGTCCCCTTATCCAACCACTCACTACGCTGCCCCCATAGAGCCTCTTCCACGCTGCCACCTAGGGAGCTGCCTCCAAATCAAATGTTGGCCACATGGACCCCACTAAGGCCACAATTTTTTCCTTCTGAACTATAGGAGTAGGCTACAATTTTTCCCTTAATTATTAATTGTGGGTCCCAACCCACCTTATTTCTGCTTGACATTAGAAACATCAAATTTATCAAAGATTAATGTTCTAATTAGCAGAATTGCTAATTTGGGATATTACAATTAGGGAAGAAAAGATTCATCTTCTTCTAAGACAAGTTGGGTGTTATGCAGAACACCTTCCTCGCTAAGAGGGAGTGTTAGTTTATGTAGCTTGGATAGGTGTTCTAGTCTCACATTGTATCTATGAGGCTAAGGAACACATTTTCTCCAATACCCAAAAAAGGTTTCTGAGGAAAAGGCCTTGATTAGAATTGATTAGACAGTTTATTAATTTTCCTAAGTCTAACTTAAGGAAATGGCTTAATTAGTTATTATTAATTGAGGTAAATCTATTTTTCTCTAGTGATTTCTAGAAAAGTCAGGAGAAGGGGTCAAGATGATCTTAGACATCAATTGAGATTAGATCATGACCATTGATTCGTCAACGAGATATTATAAGAGGAAACCGACTGGCATTTGAAGAAGACATCGAGACCCAAAGTTGCAGTGATAGAAAGGGTGTAGAGGCAGTGCAGGGACACCAGCAGTGGCGTTTCAACAGAGAGATTTGGAGATAATTTCCGAAAGAAATTTTCCACAGAGATTCCAACATTCTGAGAGAAGGAAGGAGTCTGAATTTTTCTGCAAGAGAGAGGTTGATTCAGCCAGTGCACATTTCCAGTTTACCCAGTGGGAGTTGCAGAGGCTACAGATAGATTTCCAGTGCCAAAGTTAGATACCAGAGGAGGTGCAAGTGCATTCAGATAGCAACGGGAGGCAGTGTGGTTGTCGAAAAAACTTTTCGGAGGCTGAAAAGAAATTCCCAGGAAAGTTGTGCACATATTCTAGTCACTAGTGCAAGCAACAAGAGGAGGTGCAAATAGGCAAAGAGAGGACGTGTGGTTTTGCAAAAGGAAACTTGGGTTTCCAGATCGATTTTTCTAGTGGAGAGAATATTTGTCAAAGCTTAACCAGTGAGAGTCAAACATATTGTAATTCTAATTTTTTCTAGAGAATTAATGATAAAACCCTCACTTGCAAAACTAGTTTTCCCATTGGGGTTTTTCTAGGAACATTTGTCCAAAATATTGGTGTTCATTATTTGTGTGTGTATACAAAAATTTTCTTAGATCTTGTGGTTATTTGATTTCAGTGAAGTTGTAGTAGTGCTTTATTCAGTATTTGCCGCAATTATTTTGTAGGAGACAAATAATCAATTGATAGGAGAATAATAACCATTTAATTGCAACAGTAATTAAAATTTCACATATATGGTGTAGTGATCACTAGCTTGGAACCATCCTCTAATTCTATAGTGTGTTCAAATCCTCTGTTTGGTGGTCTGCTGGGAGGGATAGCTTCAAAAAACTTCTGGTGTTTATCAAACAAGGCCTGGATATTTGTTAAGTAATGTCGATCCCCATCTAATGTCTTTTGTTGCGTTATCATGCACCGTGTAGCCCATGCTATGTCTCCATGGTGAAAAATAGCTTTTGTCTTCTTAGTCGTGACCACCTTTAGAGCATTAATGGCCATTCCTCTTAGTCATACCCTTTATCCTTCTTGTGTGACCCAATCCATTTTCATGATATGATAATCATTCCAATGCCTCCCTATGGAAATGATCCATTATACACCTAGTACCACATTTGTATCAGCAAGATCTACCACATAGAAATCATCCACTAGGGTGTAATTTCCCATCTTCAACTCCATTTGAGGAAACATCCTCAAAGAAGTCATCCTTCGTCCTCCAACCACTTCTACATCAAGACCCTCAAACTCTTCTATAGCCAAATGTCTCTTAGCAACTAGGGATGCATTTATAAAATTACAAGTGGATCTTCCATCAATGACGACAGTAGTATGTTGCCTCTGCATGACTCCCCTTACTCTAAAAGTTTGTATATGAGGATGCATGATAATTTGGCTATAGTATCCCTGGTCAGTTTTGTTTTATGGCTCTTCATTACTACTATTGCTATGCTCCTCCTCTTGAGACACTACCTATCCTTCCTCCTCTTCGTTTTCTAACACAACCTCTATGTAGTGGACCTTCTCTTTTACCATGCATGTGTGTCCTAGAACCCAAGGTTCTTTACAATTGTAACAAATCTTTTTTCTGCTTAACTCATCTCTGGTTTCTTCCACCCAATTTTTCCCTTGCCAGGGCTTCTTCTCCATATTGTTTTGTGGGGGCGTGAATTTAGTACATGCCTTCTTGGGAACTCCATCTTCCATATCCCTGGTTTTGGCAATAGCATCCTGAAGTGTATTAGGCTTAAAATCTTTCACCCAACCTTGCAATGGATTGCTTAGCCCCTCCAAGAATAGCATCACCAATCGATCCTGGGATATATCTGTCACCATCACTGCTAATCTTTGGAACTTTGTGATGTAGTTGTCTGGGCTCCTTGTCTACTAAGTTGTGCTAGATCTCTAAAATGCAGCGTTAGAGGAATTTTGAGGTCTATAATGGGCCTCATAAGAAAAATCTACAACCAAAATAAACTTTATAAGAACCAATAGGATTCAAGATGATGATGTCAACCATGGGGGATGATTCACCATTTTTGGAGTAAAAAAGTAAAAAGATAAAAAACAATAAAATAATAAAACTATTTTTCAACTTATCTCCCTAATGTTTTATTCAAATTTCAAGCGAAATCACTCGTTGGATGCAAAATTTAATTCCTCATCCAAAGAGTACCCATTTTGCACACTTTCAATGGACCCTGCTACACGAAAAATGAGAAATACATGAAAAAACATTATTGCAATCACGTTTTTCATGTTTTCTCAATTTTCGTGTAGCAGGGTCCATTGAAAGTATGCAACATGGGTACTCCTTGGATGAGGAATCAAATTCTGCATCCAATGAGTGTTCCCGCTCAAAATTTGAGTAAACCTGTAGAGAGATAAGTTGAAAATATGAGTTGAAAAAGTAGCTTTTTCCTATGTTGCAGGAAACGTGGGTCCCACCCTCGTTTCAGAAAAAAAACGAAACGAAAATGCATTTCTACGTACCATACGGCCTGGAAATGCATTTCCGTTTGTATTGGTACGTTTCTCGTATTGGAAATGTTGCCAGTACGGCTGGAAATGTGTTTCCAAGTCGTACGGTCGCGTTTCCTTTGACTTAACTTGACTTAAGTTGTGTGTTTTTTTAATTTTTTTTCAGTGTGCATGCATTTTAAATTTTTTTTAATTGTTTGAAGTGTCTTTTGGATGCTTCTAGATGGCTATCTCAACTTATAAAAAGACTCTCGTCTCATTCTCTCATCACACGAATTGAGCAAGTTGTTTCCCTTGGAGAAGGGTGATTTTAGCAAGGAGAAAAGAGTAAGAGATTAGAGCTTCAGCTAGGGTTTTTTCACCAATGAGAAAAGGAGTTTCAGTAGCAAGAGAAAGAGATTTCAAAAACAGATTTGGAGTGCGAAGTTTCCAACTACGACATTCTTGGTTTTTGGCTCAGCTACAACCATATTTCTCTTGTTTTTTCTAGCATTTTGGGGTAGCTTCAGCTACACAAAATTAATTTGGGTAAGAAACATTCAATTTCTTGGTTTTTTCCCATTGTTTCTTCTATTTTTTTAGGGTTTATGCTACCAAAATTATAAAAAACGTTTTTTATTTACAAATTTGTTTTTTTAATTTTTTTTTGCAGCAATGCCCTCCATCCAAGGTTCAAGTTCAAGCCCCAAGGCCAATCCAAGGGCTGAATATTATCCTCTTTGGAGGCATGTTGAGAAGCTTCAAAGATGTGGAGGTGGTGGCTCATGGGAATGACGATGTAATCTTTGCAATAATTCTTACAAGGGCTCTTACCCAAGAGTGAAGGCACCGGAGGAGGAGAGTGGATTGCAGGTTGCACAAAAATATCAGACCCTGTGACGAGGAGGGAATATCAAAAAGAGCAAGATCAGGTGAATGGAATTAAAAGAATGCATGATGATCTTAGTCAAGCTACTACTAAAGCTCCAACAAACATTGAGCCAAGGATTGTAGCTGAAGCAAGGAAGAGGAGAGCCACTCAACAACCAGAACAACCACCATCTAGAGGGGCATCTGGTACAGTTCAAGATAGCAGAATTGCTAAATTGGTGAATGTGAAAGCAAGAGAAGAAGCTGATTCCAGAGTGGCTAGGTGCATCTATGCATGTGGTATCCCATTCAATGTTGTTCGCTCTCCTTACTGGCAAGATATGATAAGGGTTGTTAACAAATGTTAATTTTGGACAACTAGGTCCAAACTCCATGCTTTGATGCTCAGATGAAGATGAAAATATATTTATTGGACTCCTCTTTCGGAGAGGTGCAAGATTTATCTAAAGATCATCTTGATAGTAGAACATTTATTTTGAATTTATTCAAAATATGTGCAGGTCGGCCTTAAGGTTTTGTGCCCTAGCAGTTGTGTCACACACACCCTCATTGATGGATATATATTAGTCAACGTAGGAGGACATTTTCACTCATCTCATCCTCACACATTTCTCTCCCCTCATCTGATTGGTTCGATGACCTTGGAGGCTCTTCTCTCCACACTTGGGAAAATTTCAGCAGCAACACATTTCTGTTTTTGGCCTAGTGTTTTTGCAGTAGCGTTGACCAGCGTTGACTTTGGTCAACGCAAGGTCAAATAGACCTCAAACTCTCCCAAAATTTTGATTTTCCAAATCCGCATTTTTTGGCACTATTCTCGAGGCTAGACGTTGAATTTGACTTGGTTGCGTTGACCTAGCTGCTGCTGCTGTTTGCATTGACCGTTGACTGACATCGTTGACTTTTGGTTGACTTTTGGGTTGACCGTTTTGGCTGTCCTAGAGGGTTGTGTGACATTTCTGGTTGGCTGGCCATATTGAGACTTTGCTGGTTGAAGCATCCTGCTGATCGCCATAACGCACCAACACACTTATATATTTTGGCTTGTCTTCTGTCGATCTACTGGTATGTTCTATCAACATTTTACTTTGTTGTTTATGTGATTGCTGTCTGATATTGGGATAAAAAGTAAAGTTGCATCAAGCATAGAACATCTACAAAAATTTACATGGTATCGGAGTTGAGGTGAAGACAAAGCCCTAGTTTGTAGCAACCACCAAAGAAGAGCATGGGTTCCTCTAACTACAATGGCTTTAAGGCTAATGACAAATTCACTGGGAAGGATGACTTCCATGCCAGGAAGATGACATTGGATCTTATGTTGGAAGACCAAGATGTCATGGACTATGTGCAGGGTAAAATTCAAGAGCCTCCATCCACTGCAACTGCTGTTGCCAAACAAAGTACAAGAAAGGGGGAAAACAAAGCGAAGCTGATGATCAGGGACTCTATTCATAAGAGTCTGGTTGCCTACATCTCTGAGCTGGGTACATCCAAGGAGATGTATGATAAGTTGGTCAACATGTTCAAGGCCAACAATGTGAATCAAGTTCTATTCTTCAAGAACCAATTGAAGAATCTGAAGAAAGGCAGGGATGAGTCTGTTCAATCATATTTTCTGAAGTTGACCAAAATCTGGAATAATCTGCTAGCTATTGGGGAGACAATAGCTGATCGAGAGATGGTTCTCACCACACTTGGAGGTCTCTCATCCGAATGGCATGTATTCAACACTGCCATTATCAATAACAATGTGATACCTGATTTTGACGAAGTACTATCGAGAAGCGTACAAGAAGAGACAAGGAAGAAGGAATATGAAAATGAAGGAAATGTTGCCTTCGTTGCTCATTCTAGGAAAAAGAACTTTGGTAGTCCAAGGAACAAAGGAAGAGCAGGGGCCCAAGGAAAGAAGGGCGATTGTTACACTTGTCACAATCCAGGTCACTATGCTAGGAATGCCCTTTCAAGAAGGATTCTCCCGATGATGATGACAACAACAACAATCGAAGGAATGGCAATCAAAGGAACAATAGGTTCAAGGGAAAGAGGAAGTCTCCCTCCAGCGGAAATGGTCAACATTTCAAAAGGTCGAGAAATTCCAGGTACAAGGAATCAAATGTTGTTGATAAAAGAAATGAATTCATTCTTGTATCTTCCCTCTCTGCTACATCTCCACCCAACACTATGGATGTCTGGTTGATAGATAGTGGTGGCTCAAGGCACATCACTGGGTTCAAGGAAGCACTTTCTGATATGGTTGAGAAGGATGCTAATCTGGAAATTATCCTTGGAGATAATGCCACATATCCCGTGAGAGGGACAGGGACTGTGACCCTCCACTTGTCTCAAGGTCAAGTCCTCCACTTGTAGGATGTACTCTATGTACCTGATTTGAAGAAGAACCTTGTGTCTATTTCAGCCATGGAAGACGAAGGTTTCAATGTGGAATTCATTGATGGGAAAGTCCATATTTGGAAGAAGAGTTTCAAGGAAGCTATCATGATTGGGTTTAGAGTTGATACACTCTACCAGGTTGGAGGAAGTGCACTAGGAGCGATGACGTGTGATAGTATCCGACAAACTGAACTATGGCACCGGAGGTTTGGACACCTTCACTACAAGGCCCTTCCCAAAGCAAGGAAGGTGGTAACGTGGATGCCCAAGTTCTCAAATAATCATGAAGGTGTATGTCAGTGTTGTGCCGAAGGAAAGCATACAAGGGGACCTTTCCCCTCAAGCATCACAAAGACATCTGATGTCTTGCAATTAATACATTCTGATCCATCTGCTATGCTGCTTGTGACATCCTTGGGAGGATGTTCTTATTATATGACGTCATAGATGACTTCTCTCGCAAAACCTGGATATACTTCTTGAAGAAGAAGAATGAGGCTTTCATGTGGTTTCGTACCTTCAAAGTCTTGGTGGAAAATCTGACAGGGAAGAAGATCAAGATATTGAGGACCGATAATGGCATTGAATATGAGGCGAACGAGTTCAAGGACTTTTGTAGAGAATCTGGCATCAAGAGGGAGACCACAATTGTCTATACTCTTGAGCAGAATGGCGTTGCTTAACGAAAGAATAGGACCATTGTGGAAGCTGCCCGTGCCATGCTATGTGACCAAGGTCTACCGAAGTTTCTATGGGGAGAAGCTGTGAACACTGCTGTGTACATACAAAACCGATGCCCACATTCTGCTCTGGACTCCAAAACTCCCAAAGAGGTTTTCTTTGGTAAGATACCTGACGTCTCACATTTGATAGTTTTTGGATGTCCTATTTTTTTTCATGTGCCGAAAGAGAAGAGGATAAAGTTGGATGCTTTTGGAAAGAAGGGAATGTTTGTGGGCTACAGAGAAATTTCGAAGGCTTATAGAGTCTATGTGCCAAGTCAAAGGGACGTGGAGATATGCCACAATGTCACCTTTGACAAAGATGCTTCCCTGAGGAAAGTAGTCAATCTTCCGAGATCTGAGGAAGATCATGAGGCGAGGCTTGGAAATCAAGAAGAACCGAAGGATGAGACGATGCCCGATGTTGAAGGACCGATGGACCCGATTGATCCACCTCCTTCGATGAGGAAGTGACCATCATGGCTTAGGGACACTCTCGAGGATGCTGAGGGACATATGGCCACAAGGGGGACATTCCATGAAAGCAAGAAGCAGAATAGATACCAAGGGTATCTAGCAGCCATGAGTACTATTGTACAATCTGAGCCTGGATCTTTTGACGAAATCGTAAAGCATCAAGTCTGGAAGGATGTTATGCACGAACAGTATGAGTCTATAATGAAGAATGATGTCTGGGATGTGGTTCCAAGACCGGAGGACAAAGCAGTTGTCACCTCAAAATGGCTCTACAGGATCAAGCATGGATCTGATGGAAGTGCTGAAAAGTTCAAGGCAAGATTCGTTGCCCGTGGCTTCTCTCAAAAAGAAGGCATAGACTATGATGATATATTTGCACCTGTGACCCGATATACCACCGTCCGATCTATCAGAGCCCTTGCTGCTACGCAAGGATGGAGTCTTCATCAGATGGATGTGAAGACAATATTTCTGCATGGTGCAATAAAGGAAGAGGTGTATGTGGAGCAACTCTGGGGTTCGAAGTCCAGGATCAAGACACTCATGTCTGTAGGTTGAGGAAAGTCCTCTATGGGTTGAAGCAAGCACCTAGAGCTTGGTACGAGAGGATAGATAGCTACCTGATGAAGCTGGGCTTCACTCATAGTAATGTTGATCCGAACCTTTACTTCAAGGTTGATAGAGAAAAGCCTCTCATTCTGGTGTTGTATGTGGACGACCTCTCCCTGACAGGTGCAGACCCTATCATTCATCAGTGCAAGAGGGAGCTCGCTGTTGAGTTCGAGATGAAGGACCTAGGGCTGATGCACTACTTCCTAGGCTTGGAGGTCTGGCAGAGACTTAGCAAGATTATCCTTTCTCAAGGAAAATACATTGTGAAGCTTCTGGAAAGATTTGGTATGGTGGGCTATAAGTCCGTGTCGACACCGATGGAGCTCAACTTTAAGAAGTTGAGTGGTAATGTTGTTGGGCCCATGCTAGCAAATCCTACTGAGTATCATCAACTCGTAGGGGCCCTGCTGTTCTTAGTGAACACCCGTCCGGACATATGTTTTGCAGTGAACAATTTGAGTCAACGTATGGTTGAGTCAACATATGGCTGAGATACATTGTCGGGAGCGTGACACTCCATGGATATACTAATGCCGATTGGGCTGGCAGTGTGGTGGATTGTAAGAGCACATCAGGATGCTGCTTCACACTTGGTTCTGCTTCGATATCTTGGATGAGAAGGAAGCAGAAGTCGGTGGCTTTGAGCACCGCGGAGGCCGAATACATTGCAGTGAGTATGGCCTGTTGTGAAACAGTTTGGTTGCGAAAGCTCTTCAGTGAGCTGTTCGAGCATGTGCTAGATACCACCGTGATACTCTGTGATAACCAGAGTGGGATTCGGTTGTCCGAGAATCCTGTGTTCCACGATCAATCCAAGCATATTGATATCAGGTACCACTTTATCTGGGATATGGTACAGCGAGGCACTGTAAGGCTCGATGATATAGGAACTGATGAGCAGGTCGCAGATATTCTCACCAAGCCCCTGGGGAAGGTCAAGTTCCTAACCTTCTGTGAGAATCTTGGTATCGTGGAACAACCCTATGCTGAGGGTCCTGTTGGACGATGAGCTCTTGGAGCTCTGGGGGGCTTTGGGGATAGCTTCTCGGAGCTATAAGCAACCACAGGGCTAGGCTTGCCGAACCTTGCTAGTGTGCTTCTGCCCCACTGTTATGATGATTGAGTTGGTTCACCTCTCATGATCTCTGCCCCGTATGCATCCTACCCATTGAGTTCAGGGCTCATGGGAAGTACCTCTCATTTGGCCAGTGAGGTGGGAAAAGCTAGAGACTAGTAGCAAACACTGATGGATGCATCAGAGATTGCCATACTCTCTATCTAGGATGGCACGGTCCAACCACTTGATTTGGGATCAAGTATAGTGAGGTTTCAGACCTCCAACTGACTTCGGGTCAGGTAAACCAACTTCGAGTTGGTATGAGACTCTTTGTGAGTCCTATAGAGGTTTCGGACCTCTAGGTTGAATCTGTCAGCTAGGAATGATGTCTTTGTGATTGACCCACTTCTGTTCTGAAATAAAGAAGCCAGCAAAGCAAGTTACGGTGGGATGACGCACTATGTTTGAATTTCACAGGTGGATGGAGTTCTCCCTAGTTGACAAGGAGTGTTAATTTTGAACAACTAGGTCCAAACTCCATGTTGTGACACTCATATGAAGATGACAATATTTTTATTGGACTCCTCTTTCGAAGAGTTGCAAAATCGATCTAAAGATCATCTTGATCCGATGAGAAGAACATTTATTTTTAATTTATTCAAAATATGTGCAGGTCGGCCTTAAGGTTTTGTGCCCCAGCAGTTGTGTCACACACACCCTCATTGTTGGATATATAATGGTCAACGCTGGAGGACATTTTCACTCATCTCATCCTCACACATTTCTCTCTCCTCATCTGATTGGTTCAATGACCTTGGAGGCTCTTCTCTCCACACGTGGGAAAATTTCAAGAGCATCACATTTCTGTTTTCGGCCTAGGGTTTCTGCAGCAGCATTGACTTTGGTCAATGCAAGGTCAAACGAACCTGAAACTCTCCCAGAATTTTGATTTTCCAAATCCGCATCTTTTGGCAATATTCTTGAGGCTAGACGTTGACTTTGACTTGGTTGCGTTGACCTAGCTGCTGCTGCTGTTTGCGTTGACCGTTGACTGACAGTGTTGACTTTTGGTTGACTTTTGGGTTGACCATTTTGGCTGTCCTAGAGGGTTGTGTGACATTTCTGGTTGGTTGACCATATTGAGACTTTGTTGGTTGAAGCATCCTGATGACCGTCGTAACGCACCAATACACATATATTTTGGTTTGTCTTCTGTCGATCTACTGGTATGTTCTATCAGCATTTTACTTTGTTGTTTATGTGATTGCTATCTGATATTGGGATAAAAAGTAAAGTTGCATCAAGCATAGAACATCTACAAAAATTTACAACAAAGCTCCTCAAGGGTACAAGGGGCCCAACTATGAGAAAGTTATAACTCAGCTTCTCAAAAATGAGAAGGATATTGTGGAGGATGTCTTATCACCAATTCGTTCTTCTTGGAGTAGCTCCGGGGTTACCATAGTCTCAGATGGATGGATAGATACAAAGCGTAGACCATTGATAAATATCATTGCCACTTCACCAAAAGGAGCAATGTTTTTAAAGGCAGAAGACTGCTCGGGAGAGGTAAAATATGCACAATTCATTGTTGATGTTATTATAAAATATATTGAAAAAGTAGGTCCTAACAGGGTGGTGTAATTCATCACGGATAATGCACCAGTATGCAAATTTGCAGGTTTAATTAGTGAGGGGAGGTATGACCACATCTTTTGGACACCTTGCATTGTCCATAATCTGAATCTGATCTTAGAGGAGTTCAACAATAAAGTCCCACGGTTAAAGGAACTTACAGGGGAAGCAAGGGAGATTGTTAAATTCATCACCAACCACCACCAGTCTCAAGAAATATTTCGAGAGCACTCCAAATTGGAGTTGTTAAAAGTTGTTGAGACAAGATATGCCTCAAACTTCATAATCTTGCACCACCTTATGAGGTTAATCAAGCATTAGTGTCTATGGTGGTGATTCAATTTTGGGTTGAGTGGAGACAAGCAGATTCAGAGCGGTGATATACAGTGCGTAGATTGTGCCTTGATGAGGATTCGTGGAGCAAGATAGATTTCTTGCTAATGTTCACAACCCCTACATTTGAGCTTCTTCGGAATGCTGACACTGACCAACCTTTCTTAGGAGAGGTATATGATGGCATGGATTACATGGTTGAGAAAACTATGGAAATAATTTCACAAGAGTCTCCACATATTTTGTTTGTAGATGATCATTTTGCTGAATTAATCAAGAAAATCATTGTTGATAGGTGGAACAATTTCAACACTCCATTGCACACTTTAGCACATGCCTTGAACCCCAAATTTTATGATGAGGAGCTTATTTCTCAAAGCAATGGCAAGAGGAAGGCACCCCATAAGGATAGAGAGGTGGCTAATGGGGTGAAAAAAGCCCTTATGAGAATTTTTCCAGCTCATCTACATAGGGAGGTGAAGGAAGAATTTGCTAGTTTTGCTGCAGGAATAGATGATTATTCAGATATATCATATTTGGAGGAGAGAAGCACCATGAATCCAGTTAGGTGGTGGATTTGTCATGGAGCAAATGGTGTAAATTTTCAAAACCTTGCCATTCGCCTCCTTTCACAAGCGGCAAGCTCTTCATCAACAAAAAGGAATTGGAGCACCTATGGTTTTATTCATTTTGTGAAGCGCAACAGGTTGGGCTCACAAAAGGCAGAGGATCTTGTTTATGTGCACTCCAACCTTCGCCTTCCATCTCGTAGGGGTCCAAAATATGGCAATGGTCCTTCTAAAGAATGGGATGTGGATCCAAAAAATCTTGATTTGGATCTCTCTCTTGCTGCCTTGAATATTGAGGACCAAGATCATAGAAGTGTGTAATATTCCTAATTAGCAGTGGCTAATTGGAATATTCGATTTTGCTCAATTTTGCCGTCTATAGTTTACTAGTAAATAAAAAGGTGAGTAGAGAGGGTCTAACTCACTTAGTGGAATAAAACCCACTCCCTAGTAGCACAATGTTGTGACTTAAAGGGAGCCAAGGGGGGCCAAGCACCACGTAGAGAGGGGGCCCACGTATGCACTAGGAGAGACTGCACAGATGAGGATGAGGACATGGCAAGAGGGAGGCTACATTGAGGAGATGACCTTAGGGTTGGAGGAGGAAGGCCAACGTTATAAAGAGAGGAGAGCCTTAGGAGCCTCCTCATTTTATTCATTCGTTGTTGATGATATTGAGCTGGTCGTTTTGACTTCTTGAGCACGCTGGCTGTTTAGCCTGTCTGCAACACTGTTTAGTGCGTTGAGTGTCTTCGATCGAAGATCTCGCCCTTAGCCCCAGGGGACTTCGACTGCCTACTCGGGCAAGGTATTTTCTTCAGCATTTTGCAGGAGGTTTGGTGTTTGGTTTTGTTGCGGAGCCGAGCATTCAGAGAGACTGCGCAGTCACTGAGAGGGAGGACGCAGTCCATCTAGGAGGAGCTCCGGATTGGGATTTTTGCAGGGGTTTTGAGCTGGGAGATTGAGCAGAGGATCAGCCTTTTCGTTTGGGAGGATTTTGGTGGAGTTTGAGGCCGTATTTTATTCATTCCTATTCAGCCTCTGCGCAGAGCCTTGGAGGCTAGCGTAATTCCCCAAGTGGGTGTTTTTCGGGGGTCAGCCATTTCTGATATGGTTTCTGGGTTTTGTCGAGATTGGTGAGTAGAGAAGGATTCCAGATTTTCAGCTCATTCCGGCAAGGGGAAGAGCCCCTAGTTATCGGATCATTTCAGCAGTAGCAGCTAAACGGCAGTTTTCCAGCAGCTGGGACGCAGTTTAGAGAGCAGCCATTTCCTGTGTATTCTGAGAGTATTTATTCACTTGCCTTGAGCAAGTTTAGGTGCCATCACTCTGATCACCTATTGTACTTCATTATATTTCTCAGTTTAATAAAATGGCTTAGCATTCTCTCTATATTTCTGGATGATTTGTCGTACATTCTTTCTATGCTATTGTATGTCTACTGCACTGTTATCTTTATATATTTTCAGGAATTCTAGTTCTATACCATTTGGTGTGTTTATCTTACACTCCTAGACAGAGTCTGGAAAGGGCCAGGTAGCCTCCAGATTTCGTCCTCTTTTCAGAGGCGGCATATCTGGTAAATGCCCTCCCAGTCCATCTCTGGTTGGAGTTTGCCTTGTTTTAGAGATATCCCCAAAACGAGATATTACAGTGGTATCAGAGCATAGTTCTAGCTCAGCCTGTGGAGCTAGTTGTCTATGACATCGAGGAAGAGGCCATATATTTGTTACAGAGGCAGGAAGTACAAAGATCGTGAGCGTAGGTTGGAGAACACCTACATAGAGGGAGACTGTGTTCGGGTGGTGGACACAGAGCAGGAGGAGCCTGTGACAAATGCAGAGCAGGAGGAGCCTGTGTTAGATTCAGAGCAGAGAGAGCCAATGGCAGATGACACTGAGGCCAAATAGTTTGGGGAGGCACTCCTCAAATCGGTGCAGGATTTAGCGAGGCAGATTGAGGTGATGGGTTAGAAATTCACCGCTGTAGAGGCTAGACAGCGTGAGACCCCACGGGTATTCTAGGTAGGTGAGGGATCAGGTACATCCCACCATTTGCCGAAGCATGGTGCTGCTCAGCGTGATATGACTCAGCCGATGGCTTCACGTGCACCTACACACTCTACCATGCCCACTTTCTTGGGAGCAGACACAAGGGCAGGAGCCCAGCAGGAGGCAGAGCCCGGACACATGGGTGAATATTTTGCAGAGTATCAGGCCTATGGGCAGGAGTTCAGGGATGCTCTCTCGTTCCGAGATTTTGTTCAGCTCCAGCGGGACAGTAGACCCCACGAACATCATAGAGGGCACCGACATTATCATGATGGAGATACCCACCACACATCTAGCAGATTCCATTTGCCTACGTTTGATGGCTCATCAAACAGTTCGGAAAAGTCTTGGGTGGAGAAGTTGGACATCTATTTCCAGCTTAACCAGATGTCGGAGACGGAGGCCATCAAGGTGGCGACATTACATTTGGATGGTGAGGCCCAGGACTGGTGGTTCCATGGGATGGTTACACTCGGACATTCTACAGTGACGACATATGCCGAGTTTACCAGGAGGTTGATGGAGCGATTTGACCAGAGGGATCCGGAACAGCACTTTGTTGAGCTGACGAGGCTCAAGCAGACTAGGAGCCCAGAGACATACATTGCAGATTTCTTGAGGGTTTCAGTGATGGTGCCAAATCTATCCGCGGCACGGATGATCTATATGTTTGTGGAGGGGTTAGCAGAGCCACTTCGGGGTCTAGTCAGATCTACTAGACCAGCTACACTCCAGAATGCTATTAGCAGGACCAGGGATTTACAAGATGCATTTGCTGTTGCTCGGACTGCCTTGCACGGACGTATTGCAGGCGGGGGAAGTGAGGATTTAGGTCTCAAAGGGGAATCCGGGATGGGCCCAGAACAAAACTCGATGCAGGAGGAGGGCGAAAGCGGTATGCTTTACTTGTCGGGGTCTGGGCACCGGGGCATAGGTGTGTTGTGTAGCACACTTCGTGAGGTCTTCTCCAAGTGATAACGGGGAAGAGAATGAGGGAGGATGATGAGGAGCGGGGAGATAATTCGGACGGCCCGGGATCGTGCCATCTCCTCAGGAGGCAGAGGTGGAGTTTGCACGGAGGAACCCTTGCGGCATTGCAAGGGTTCCCAGAAAGTATTTGATCTTCCCGCGCGTACGAGGGACGGTACGTGGCCAGCGGTATTAGTTTGGTTGATGAGTGGGGCAGCCCACAGCTTCTGATGCATAGATGGTCGGCGGAGAGGTATGCGTAGGAAGCCCGTGGATTTTCAGTTTTGGTCCCAGGAGCCCAGACGATGCAGTGTGCCCGGTATGTTCCAGATTTGACAGTGACGATGGGTACCTACAACGTGACCGATCACTTTTTCGTGGTCAACATACCAGATACCAATGTGGTATTGGGTGTTCAGTGGTTGATTACTCTGGGGAAGGTCACCACAGATTGGGAGGCCTTAGAGATGGAGTGGGATGATAAGAATACCGGGAAGCATGAGAAGATTCGCGGAATGCACACTTACCCACCTCAGACTGTTTCGGCTCACCAGATGGAGGCAGATTTCCGGAAGGGAGACAAAGAGTGGGCGGTTGAGTTGCGGGCATCAGAGGCAGGGACCACCGGTCAGGCAGTTCATCCTGATATACAAGACATTCTTATAGGTATGATGCAGTATTTGGGGATATACCACCAGGTCGGCCACCGGAATGAGGGTTCGAGCACACCATAGAGCTTGAGCAGGGCATTCAGGCACTGATTACTACAATAGGCATCCCAATATATCGGGATGAGATTAATTGAGTGGGCCATCCGGGAGTTGCTGGCTCTTGGGGCTGATTCCCGAGCCACGAGTCAGTTTGGCTAGCCCCAGGTAGTTGTTGGTGAGAAGGAAAGGACGACACCTTGAGATGTGATAGGGCCAGACAAGAAGACCCTGAAGAACAGGTATCCTATACCCAGGATCGATGAGTTGATGGATGAGCTGAGAGGAGCCAAGTTCTTCTCAAAGATTGATTTGAGATCAGGGTACCATCAGATTCGTGTGAGGGAACAGGACATTCCCAAGACCGCCTTCAAGTGTCATTATGGGCACTTTGAGTTTTTGGTTATGCCTTTTGGGCTAACCAATGCCCCAGCTACTTTTCAGTCTTGCATGAACCATATCTTCCGCAGTCACCTGAGGAAGTTTGTATTGGTCTTTTTCGATGACATACTCATATATAGCAGGACTTGGGAGGAGCATCTCCAACATATAGAGGCAGTACTACATATCTTGGAAGAGCAACAGTTCTATGCTAAGCTCTCCAAGTGTGAGTTTGGGATGACAGAGATGTTGTATTTGGGTCACATTATTGGAGTGGACGGAGTGAGAGTCCATGAGGAGAAGATCAGGGCCATCAGAGATTTGCCAGAGCCGAGGAACGTGACGGAACTTCGAGGGTTCATTAGCATATGTACTTATTACAGGAAGTTCGTGAAGAGTTTCTCACAGCTTACTGCACCGCTTACAGACTTGACGAAGAAAGGGTCATTCAGTTGGTCGGATACAGCGCAGCGAGCCTTTGACAGGCTCAAGGAGGTGATGAGTAGCTGCCCAGTGCTTGCATTGCCGGATTTTACGCAGCCATTTGTTTTGGAGTGTGATGCGTCGGGAGAGGGGATCGGCGCAGTATTGATGCAGGGAGGACACCCTATAGCCTTTGAGAGCCGGAAGCTCCTTCCGCACAAGAGGTTGTATTCTATATACGACAAGGAGATGTTGGCCATTATGCATGCATTGGACGGTCCCGGCGGGGGGAGCCGGGTTCGGGGTGGGGCGATCCTGACGGCCTCGGGTTCTTTTGGGCTACGGGAGGCGGCATAAGTGGATCGGTAAGATCCAACGCATATGACTTTGACGTGGAGTATGTCAAAGGGAAGAATAGCGATGAGACGGACGCCCTTTCACTGGAGCCGCCGCCCGTCTCTTATGAGCAGGTCTGATTGGAGGCCTCAGCTTTTTAGTGGGTACTCCGGGGACGGGAGGGTGCATGAGGTTATGGATGGACAGGTACAGGGTGGTCGATGAGATCATCTACTACAGGGACAAGATCTTCTTGACTGAGGGATCTCAGCTCAAGAAGAAGATACTTCAGGCATCATATGATTCACCATTGGCCGGCCATCAGGGGTTTACCAAAACCTACAGGGCCATTAGAGAGAGGTTCTCATGGAAGGGCTTCAAGGAGGACATACTCCAGCACATCAAGGAGTGCGATGTTTGCCAGAGGAACAAGGGGGAGATGAGCCATCCCGTAGGATTATTGCAGCCACTTCCCATTCTGGAGGGGAAATGGGAGAGTATATCGATGGACTTCATCACAGGGTTGCCCATGGTGCAGGGCAAGGATTGTATATTTGTCGTCGTTGATCGGTTGACAAAGTATGCTCATTTTTTCGCCATATCCGTGCACTACACAGCAACACGGGTGGCCGAGCTATTCTTCAGAGAGGTTTTCAGGCTACATGGTCTTCCTAAGACCATCATCAGTGACAGGGACAGCCGCTTCATGGGCGGATTTTGGCAAGAGATTTTCTAGTTGGTGGGGACAGAGTTGACACTGAGTACTAGTTATCACCCACAGACGAATGGACAGACGAAGATAGTTAACAAGTGGTTGGAGGGCTACTTGCGTAACTATGTCAGTGGGCAGCAGCAAGCATGGCTGAAGTGGCTACATTTGGGGGAGTACTGCTACAACACTACACATCACATGTCCATTGGTATGTCTCCATTCTACGATTTATATGGATATCACTCTTTGTCTTTTGCTGACGTGATTTTTGGTGCTAGCAAGGCTCCGAGAGCCAAGATTTGGATCCAAGAGAGTCAGGATATCCTCCGAAATCTCAAGGATAATATGGCCACAGCGCAGAACCAGCAGAAGCTATATGCTGACAGAAGTTGGGTGGAGAGACAGTTTGAGGTAAGGGACTTGGTCTACCTACAATTACAGCCATACCGACAGTCATCGCTAAAGCAGAAGGGAGTTGAAAAGCTCAAGCCCCGCTTTTACGGGCCATACAGGGTGATGCGCAGGATTGGACACGTTGCGTATGAGATGGAGCTGCCCCAAGGCAGCAAGATTCATAATGTTTTTCATGTATCATGCCTGAAAAAGGCACTGGGGCAGCAGGTGACAGTGACAGATGAGCTACCACCCACGGATGATGAGGGGCATTTGGTGTTGCAGCCAGAGGCTATTATTGATACCAGGGAGAGGCAGCTACGGAAAAGGACAGTCCGGGAATTCTTGGTGAGATGGAAGAATTTGCCAGATGAGGATACCACTTGGGAGAGTAAGAAAATCTTGCAGCATCCATCACTTCAGTTGCTTGAGGACAAGCAACATTTACCGGGGGAGACTGTAATATTCCTAATTAGCAGTGTCTAATTGGAATATTTGATTTTGCTCAATTTTGCCGTCTATAGTTTACTAGTAAATAAAAAGGTGAGTAGAGAGGGTCTAACTGACTTAGTGGAATAAAACCCACTCCCTAGTAGCACAACATTGTGACTTAAAGGAAGCCAAGGGGGGCCAAGCACCACGTAGAGAGGGGGCCCATGTATGCACTAGGAGAGACTGCGTAGATGAGGATGAGCACGTGGCAAGAGGGAGGCTACGTTGAGGAGATAAGCCTTAGGGTTTGGAGGAAGGCCAAAGTTATAAAAGAGGGAGGAGCCTCCTCATTTTATTCATTCGTTGTTGATGATATTGAGCTGGTCGTTTTGACTTCTTGAGCACGCTGGCTGTTTAGCCTGTCTGCAGCACTGTTTAGTGCATTGAGTGTCTCCGATCAGAGATCTCGCCCTTAGCCCTGGGGGACTTCGAGTGCCTACTCGGGCAAGGTATTTTCTTCAGCATTTTTCAGGAGGTTTGGTGTTTGGTTTTGTTGCGGAGCCGAGCATTCAGAGAGACTGCGCAGTCACTGAGATGGAGGACGCAGTCCATCTAGGAGGAGCTCCGGATTGGGATTTTTGCAGGGGTTTTGAGCTGGGAGATTGAGCAGAGGATCAGCCCTTGCCTTTGGGAGGATTTTGGTGGAGTTTGAGGCTGTATTTTATTCATTCCTATTCAGCCTCTGCGCAGAGCCTTGGAGGCCAGCATAATTCCCCAAGGGGGTGTTTTTCGGGGGTCAGCCATTTCTGATATGGTTTCTGGGTTTTGCCGAGATTGGTGAGTAGAGGAGGATTCCATATTTTCAGCTCATTCCGGCAAGGGGAACAGCCCCTAGTTATCAGATCATTTTAGCAGTAGCAACTACACAACAGTTTTCCAGCAGCTGGGACACAGTTCAAAGAGCAGCCATTTCCTGTGTATTCTGAGAGTATTTATTCACTTGCCTTGAGCAAGTTTAGGTGCCATCACTCTGATCACCTATTGTACTTCATTATATTTCTCAGTTTAATAAAATGGCTTAGCATTCTCTCTCTATATTTTTGGATGATTTGTCGTACATTCTTTCTATGCTATTGTATGTCTGCTGCACTGTTATCTTTATATATTTTTGGGCATTCTAGTTCTATACCATTTGGTGTGTTTATCTTACACTTTTAGACAGAGTCTAGAAAGGGCCAGGTAGCCTCCAGATTTCGTCCTCTTTTCAGAGGCGGCATATCTGGTAAATGCCCTCCCAGTCCATCTCTAGTTGGAGTTTGCCGTGTTTTAGAGATATCCCTGAAACGGGATATTACAAAGTGGAACTAGCCAAACATCTTTTTCAACTACACCATCCACTGTTGAGCATGCTTCTGCTGCTATTTTTTATGAGGATTCTGATAATGAGTATTAGTCTTTTGACTTTATAGTACTTGCAACCTCATAGTCATTATTGTACTTGCAGTCTCATATGTATAATAAAAGGTGATTTTTAGATTTTGATATATAATAAAGGCTGGTTTTGGATATTCTGATATTGCTATTTTCATTATGTGTCTGTTATCATTCATGAGTAAATGTGTTGTAATATTTTATGCTTTGAATGTAATAAATTATAATTTATCATGTATGTTTTATGATTTCACATAACATTTCTTAAATGTCTTAAATTCTATATATATATATATATATATATATCATGTTTCCCCGTTTCCAAAATTTGGGGAGGTCACGTTTCGTATCATATCCCGTTTCAGAAACTCGTTTCCGTTTCCCCATTTCGTGCAACTTAGGTTTTTTCTTTTTTCCCTCTAAAATTTGATGATGTAATCTAATCTTATTTTATTATTTCCACTATTATTTTATAATTTATTTAGAAGGTTGATTTTAGACCTCAAAATTGCTCTAATGCAGATTAGAGAGGCAATGCTCACGCAGAGGCAAGTTGTAGTAGCGCAGTGTCTCCAGGAAGACATCGTAACTCAGCAACCAAGGGAGCTTCAGTGATGTGTGCAACCTGACTTGTCTGTCAACGATTGGGCAGGATTGCTTTAGTTGCTTACTTCTCGGCAACTGAGTTGCAGTGCAGCAGTTAGCAGTAGCAGTGCTATGGGCAACAAGATGCAGCAAGTTGAGAGGGAGCTGCAGTACAGATGTGGTAGTGTCAGTGGCAATGACATGGGCAGCAGTACAGAAAGCAGTAGTGCAGAGGATGGAGGACAGCAGGCCAAGCATCAACAACACAAAAACCAACTTCAAGATCTTGCAGTACATGGTGTGGATGTATTGCTAGAACACACTCCATGCTAAGGAGTGTTGAGATTTGTGTAGTTGGGGTAGCATCAAGTGTGCTCTAGCGTTGAAATTTTGAGGAGGGGCTAAGACACACTTGATCTCCAAAACCCAAAAAGTGTTTGGAGAAATTTCAGCTAGTGTTCAAGTTATTCAAATAATTAATTATTTTAATGTATTTCCTAAGTCTAAACTTAGGAAAATTAAATAATTAAAGTGAATTAATTAACACGTGCTGAAATGTTCTAAATGACACAGATCAAACAGTCTTTTAATTTCAGCGATTGATAAGTGTTTTAATCTCGGCCATTGATGAAATCAATGAAAAAGTATAAGAGAAAGGCTTGAGGGTCAGTTGCAGACACACACACAGGTGCAGAGCTGAGAGATAGATTTGGAATTCTAGGGTAGGGTTTGCTAAGAATTTTCGAAAGATTTTTCTGCAACGAGGGGTAGTATTGGATGAGGGGATGATCTAATCCCGAAGCCAAGAGTCAACAAGAGGCAGAGGAGCAACTTTCAAGGATAGTGCAGAGGAACAAGGGCAGCAGCAACGCAAAGGCTTCAGCCGCTACGGAGGCCTAGGAAAGGGTACCGCTGCAGCTTCAGAGAGCTTCAAAGTTATGCAGAGGCCTCCAGAGGCAGCGTAAGGACTGCGTCACCCACTCTGGGGTTACGTAGCCCCTCTCTAAGCAATGCAGAGGCACGCAGAGCCTAGCAGGGCTAACACTGGGGCTTCAGGGGCAGCGCTGGGGTTTCTAGGGCCAGATCTGGGCTAAGTCTTGTAAATCTCGTTTAAGGGAGTGGATCAGTCAAAATCTTGGTCTCAAAACAGCAAGTTAGTTGCAGATCTACTTTTATTTTCTGTCAGGTGAACCAGATTTAGTGCCCAGATTTGTTGTACTCAGAATCTACTTAATAATAATAAACCCTCATATCTGCTGCACCAGTTTTCCCACTTTGGGTTTTTCCGAGGACTTATGTCCAAAAATTAGTGTGTCACTTTGTTTGAATGAGCGTAATATTCAGTAAATGATTGCATGTGTAGGTTGTTAGTTGTGTTTACTTCAATGTTTTCTGAATCTTATTTCTGAAGATAACTTGTATAATCTAATGAAGTAGGAGAAGTAAACCATGATACTACAGTATAATTTTCACATTTATCATCTGGGACACCTTGTTTTATCCTCCGGCTAATTCCCAGGTCATCTCACGCCATCCTCTGGATATCCCCTAGACTATCTCCTACTTCCCTTTGGCTAAATCACCCAACATGTGTTTAAAGCTTTCCCATTGTTCCTCTCGGTACCCCATTTTCCCTTCTTCTTCCTCTCATTCTAAGTGCGAATTCTCCTTTTCTTTCTTTTTATTCCTATAGGTTATGTAGCCTTGATCTCCTAGAATTATCAACTGTGGTAACCCTTTCAAGCTGACAGGAACACCAACTCTAATACCACTATAATATCCCTTGATATTATTTTCGCTAAATTATTAGGGAATTTACTTCAGAAAATTATACCATGAAATTCCATTCCAAAGACACCATAAAAGTTTCACAAATTCATCCAATAAAAATTGCCAGCAATTTAAGTAATGTAAAACTGATAAATTAAATGAATGTTGTAGCTTCGGAAATAGTTTATTAATGGAATTCTCAAGAGGAAATTAACATAAATACTTAAAGCAAAACCTGGGGAGTTATTCCCTGAAATTTCTTGCATTTGATCTCCTTGATAATTTCAGCTTTGTTGAATATTTCAAACCCACTGCTGCAGTCAATTTCATCCCTTCCAAAATATGCAATTTGGCCCCTATGAGAAGAGAACATGACGTCCAAAAAGATTGCAGACTCAACCTCTAAATATCATGCTTTTGGCCTCCCTAAAACGTTAGCAACTCATCTTCCAGCAATTTGTTCAACTACTTGACCTAGCAATTCAGCCCTTGATTAATTTTGGAAAATGCATCAATAATTCATCCCTAAAGAATTATATGATTTTCCTCCTTAAATTCAATTAACTCGCCCCCCCCCCCCGACGCACCAAAAATTCATTCTCGAATCTCAGCAAATATGCAATCCAGCCTCTTAGAATCGAATATATTAGGCCTCCACCCAACTATAAATCAATTCATTGCTACTCAAGGATTTCAACCCCTTCTATGAAAATTCGAACCCTTGATGGATTTGACTCAAATTCTCTGCAAAGATCACAATGGCTAGCTAGGGTGGCTTTACAACCACTGAAAACAACCAATACTAGCTAAGGTGTGTATCTCAACACCGAAAGTGGGAAACAATGAGAGTTTTTTTGCCACTTAAAAAGCTGCTCAAGCTCCTTGATAATTCAAAAATAATTTCTTCACACCCTTCCCTTGAGTTTCCTTCTCCTTTTAATAATAGTTTCTTCCTCCAAAAACCATGGGTGGTAAACAAAAACCATGGGTCACTTTAATTTTCTAAACTGATTTTTACCACCTTTATTTAATTATTATTTATTTTATTTTGGTGACCCCTTTATTTTTTGTCGATAGCCCATAGGATCCAATTAGGCTAGGACTCCAACCCTTTAATGCTTCTATGGATTCGAAAGGGACCTCACAACAATCACCCATAAGGCTATATAAAAAAAAAGTTTTCAGAACAAAGAATTTTAGGATTGAAAAACCTTACTTGGAGATGCTCTAGATATATATTTAAACTCTTATGGCAAGGGAATTTAGCAATTTGTAATACCCTTTGGCTAAAGACTAGGAAATATTTAGGTGGAGATCGAGATCCATGCAGTTTTGATGGAGCATCGAAAGGTGCCCTAGTGAGAATAGGCTAGAGAGGAAATATGAAGGCACAAAATTCATCAAGTCATTCAAAGAGGGTGAAGGGCATACGTCAAATAATATTGCAATGTTCAATGTAATAGCTCTATTGATCGAAAAGAAACTTGTCACGCTTCACAGTGCACACCTAGGTTCCAACTCCCCATAGTTATGGTGATTGGCCCAAATTGGCTTCGCTAGAAATGTAAGTGCCCCATAGTTATGGTGATTGTCTTGACCTTAAGATGAGTCACAAGTTTCTAGTATATGTGACATGTGGACTGTTGCAAATGTCCTATGGAACATAGAGGTAACTAGCCGGTTTGATTCCAAGCCTAGCCAAGGTCATTCTAATCAAGTTACTAACTCCTCTAGTCGAAAATCAAAAAACAAAAAAAGCACTTAAAATGGATTGCATAGGATTGGATAACAAAATCACTCAAAATAGATTGGATAGGCATTAAAATTGGAGACAACACTATATTAGGACATGCACACATAATAAGGAACGTGAAGAGGTTAGCTATAATTTAAAGAACTAGATGAAGGTAAAAGGATATCCCAGTAGCTTTGAAACTTCTTTTTTAAGTGCACCGTTTTCACAAAAGATTCAAGAGTGACCTATGATCCATGGAAGACAAGTTAAGTTAGAACCAAGCTTTTTTAGCTAATTCAACAATAGGCATATAAAGAATTCGTTGTCTATCAACAATGGAAATTTTTAGGCTAATCCAACATTATACATTGAATTGAGATAGAACTAACCATCATCAACAATTGGAATTTTACTATCGCACTGCTTCTTATGGATGCTAATTCCCTGAAGATATTTGGAAATTTTCAAGTGGAATTTTACTATCGCACTGCTTCTTATGGATGCTAATTCCCTGAAGATATTTGGAAATCTAATTGAGATAGAACTCGCCATCATCAACAATAGGAATTTTACCATTGCGTTGCCTCTTATGGATGCTAATTCCATGAACAGATTTTAGTTAAATTCAAGTGTCAGGAATAAAATAAACGACACAAAAAAATCATTTTTGGAAAGTTTTGCATTTTTTTTTTAACGTTTGAGATTTTTTTGGGTTTATGGATCTATGGGAACAGTACCGACCGTACTGTATAGTATTTCAGCTGAATTTCCTCGCGGCTATATGACCGAATTTTGTAGCTATGCATTCCACATAACAATCAGATCAACGACTCTAAATGCATTCTAAAAAATGAGTGCATGCATTAGCGTGACTTCGAATACTAATAGCTTTTGCAGTTAACAAAGAACCCATACATTTTGATATTGTGATTGAAGAATGTTGTCAAATACTTGAGTGCCATTCGATTTTTTCACCATAATAGCACAAAATGATCAATTTTTTTCACCACAATAGCACAACTTTGAAAAAAGAAATCACTCTTCTGTGTTTGGAGGCATATTACGCAAACTATAGGCATTTCTATGGATCCATATTCTGCAATTTAATGAGGGTTAAAGGGAGCTTACAATCCTGTAAGCGTCACTAACGGCACTCTTCGGCAGAACCAAAAAAAATTCAGGCAGATTCCTCAGCGAATTAGACTGGCTAGAATTAATGCCTTGGAGAACCTCAACAGAAGAAATACATATGCATGTCAGATGAACAATGGTATACAACAAATATTTTAAAAAAATCCCTCATAGCTTTCAGGTTGGAAATATTTGCTTACCTGCGAGAGTGTAAGCCATTTTCAAATCTTTCGCTGCAATGTCTCCATTTCTATTTGGCTTTATATCCATCAAGACAGAAACAGAGGCTGCTGTTGTAGAATTCTCCCTGTGTTGGCACCTTTTCTTGTTGTAGATTGTGGAAAGGTTTAAGTTTCTTTTACTGAAAGAAGAAGAGGTGTAGTTTTGAAAAGGAATGGCACTTTGTTTCTCACAACCACTTGGCTCAAATATTTTCACAGCAAAATGTACATTTCCAACATGTCTAAAAACTAAAATATCTCCAACTTCAATAGACTGCTCCTGAACGAAAGTTTCCCAACCATCTGTGAAAAATGCCCACGTCTTAGCACAGCACAGAGTCACATGCCAAAAATTCCCACTTGGGCCCTGTAGAATTGCATCTTCACAGGCCCCACAATGCATTCTCTTCGCATAATCAGTAGGGATCCCCTGCAATTAACAAAATACTGGAAGAATAGTTATTTCCATCCATGAATTTCTCCAGATTTCGACCTGGGCACTATTGAACAAAATGGGCAAAACACAACTATTAGCGTTGGCAGATTTAATACAAAGTCTTAGCATTCTACAAAATTTGGAAACGTGATTTCGCAATATGAAGAGTAATATAATGCTTCACCCACCAAACGAGAAGAGGTCTTGAGTTCCATGATTTTGAAAAAGGACGAGTCATCCCAATCCAACGGCCTGTGAGATAATGCAATACATTTTTCAACACAACCTGTACATGTCCTAGGCGTTTCTATGGAGTCTTCCATATGCATTTCAGCAGTAAAGATCTAAGGTATGCCCAGTGGATCAAAATTCTAATCTTCTATTGCCAGTTTCTATATGGTTGGAGACTGGAGTTCGCCACATATTTGTCTAAAGCATGGACGGTCTCGCAAAATTATAATACATATTGGTTGCCAATTTCTAATCTAAATTAGTCTAACAAAATTCTAATATACATTAGTTGCCAATCCACACCAGCTTCTGATGATGATGGCAATATAAGTAGATATCTGTATAAATATCATGATGGAACGTTTGAATTGCCCGTCAATGATGAAAATTTTCCCCGTCCGTCATCATCACATTACACATCTCACAAATGACCTCATGATTATATGCATGGATTGATTGTGACAGGTGAATAAAGGACAATTGATAAGCAGGCATGACAGTCAGTTTGTACTCTTCCATCCACCCAATATCTAGCGATTTTCTAGTTTGCCATACCAGCGTTCTACTCTGGAATTCATTTTGGCAGCTAATTCTATCGATAGTCACAAGAGTAATATAATGCTTCACCCACCAAACAAGAAGAGGTCTTGGGTTCCATGATTTTGAAAAAGGATGAGTCACCCCAATCCAACGGCTGTGAGATAATGCAATACATTTTTCAACACAACCTGTACATGTCCTAGGCGTTTCTATGGAGTCTTCCATATGCATTTCAGCAGTAAAGATCTAAGGTATGCCCAGTGGATCAAAATTCTAATCTTCCATTGCCAGTTTCTATATGGTTGGAGGCTGGAGTTCGCCAAATATTTGTGTAAAGCATGGACGGTCTCGCAAAATTATAATACATATTGGTTGCCATTTTTTAATCTATATTAGTCTAACAAAATTCTAATATACATTAGTTGCCAATCCACACCAGCTTCTGATGATGATGGCAATATAAGTAGATATCTGTATAAATATCATGATGGAACGTTTGAATTGCTCGTCAATGATGAAAATTTTCCCCGTCCGTCATCATCACATTACACCATCTCACAGATGACCCCATGATTATATGCATGAATTGATTGTGACAAGAGGTGAATAAAGGACAATTGATAAGCAGGCATGACAGTCAGTTTGTACTCCTCCATCCACCCAATAGCTAGCGATTTTCTAATTTGCCATTCCAGCGTTACTCTGGAAATTCATTTTGGCAGCTAATTCTATCGATAGTCACAAGACACCTCGAATTCAAAGAATTAACACTACCTGAATTCAGTGAACTCAACCCTCTCTATTATTGGAAAGTCGAATGACAACTAAATGCCTGTGAAATCATCACAGAGATGAGAATGAAAAGAACAATCATACCAGTGACACTGTTTTGGCTAGAAGGCATAATGAAGAAAGGAGTTCAACGACTAAGAAGGCTGGGGCAGCAGCCACGTTTCATTTTCAATTTGAGCGTGGAGAAGTGGTGCCCGTAGATGTTTTAAATGCCAATGCGTTATCCGACGTATCGATGTCCAAGTGGAAAGCAGTCTACAGGCATGCAGGATTGAAATTTGACGGTCTGTATTACGTATTTGCTTCTAAAGCCTGTAATTAACCTACATATTTAAAAATGAAATTGAAATTGTAGTATTCTGAACCGCATCATGTATGATTGGTAACACATTGATTAAACATTAAATTAGATTGTTTATGTTTAGATTCCCAAGATAGTATACCATGGTTACCATATACTTAGTACCGCCCACTAAATAAATCTAATGCAACGTGATAGAATAGCATAAATGCAAATGGGGATTTTTGAAATGCAATAATACGTTTTCTAATTAAATTTAATGGAATGTGATATCTTATTAGATTATGAGATAATGTTGAGTGAAACATTAGTCATCTTTATTGAAGCAATTGTTATATTATGGATTTTTGAAATGTAATTATACTTATTCTAATTAAATTTAATGCAATGTGATATCTTATGAGATATTGTTGAGTGAAACAAGAGCAACTTTCATCTAAGCAATTGTTATGGTGCGATTTATAAGATATCTAAAAAGAATTGAGCAAATGGGAGTAGGTGGATGGCTTAATGTTATCTTCGAGAAAGGCATGAGTGAAAGAAAGAAAACACGGATGAGACAAAACTACACATGAATGCAAAAATGGAATATCTACCTCAATATTTATCCCACAAATAGCAAGGAGCTAAAGAATTTTGTTATGGAGAAGTTTCGTAAACGGGTATGGGGAAAAGGGTTGGGTAGAAAGAAGAAGTACTACATTGAAGAATTCAACCCTACGTATGATCTCCAACAAAAAGAGTACATTGGAGCTAACATTCCGTGGAGGGCAAAGGTTCTTATTGCTTAATTAAGAACCAACTCGCATCAACTTCAGTGTGAAACAAGACGATGGAAAAGGCCTAAAGAAGCTTGGGAAGAACGTGTGTTTACGTTTTGCACGTCTGAGGCAGTGGAATCGGAAATACATTTAATTTTGGAATGTGATGCGTTCAAAGACATCAAAGAAAGTTATGGGAATATGCTAGCATCGGTTTCTTGGCATTGTCTTTTCAGCGAGGGGATTTTTGGAAGGTTGGGCCAAATCATCATCAATTTGAATAAGAAAAGGACTAAATTGCGTAAAGCAAAAAACAGGGAATTGTTGGTCTCATAGACTATTTTTAGTCTCATGGACGTTAAAATATCATTTCATAGAATAGCATAAATGCAATTGGGGATTCTTGTAATGCAATTATGCTTGCTAGGAAGAAAGGTGAAGATTATTTTCATACAACATTTATGTTAATCACATAATATATTTTCTTGCCCCGTAGGGCTACATGGTTGTTAGCCTCATGCCAAGAAATCTATCGAGGCAAGTTATGCATTCCTTGGGCCTGGCATTATCCTTGGATAAAAATAATCAAATTGTAAAGGAGGGGTAGAACATATAGATGCTCTTATTTGGTACGCAATACGAAGAGTGCATATCATCGGCCTAAATCTCTTAAACTAACCTTCCCATCTACAACCTTGACCTCTTAGGTGTCATGAAAGGATGGATGAAGGAGTTTGGAAGGAATGGGAATTGATAAGGTGCAACCAAACGGAGCTATCTAATAGGTGTCTTCTTTCGTGACTGGCCACTAGAGAAGATAAGAAAGAAGATAAGGATGGCTTATCTTAATACGTGCCTTTTATGCTTGTTGGCAGTTGGCTTGGCGCTTGCTTAACACTAGTTGGGTCCAAAGGAGTGTGCATGGGATCTAAAGGCCCTATATCCTATATTTCAATAGAAGGTAAGACTCTTAATATTTTATTTGGCATGCTCAATATAGGTCCTTTGATCTCTTTTACTAGGTCCTGACCTGGTTAATATAAGGCAAGTCATCCTTCCTCACCTTCTATTGTGAGGTGAATATCTTCCTCATTCAATGTGGACGAGCCATTAATTATTCCTCACCCTCCGTTGTCAAGTGTGCAAAGGGAGGGTTTTGTTATTTCTTGACCCCTTGGACCCTAAAATCTAGTTCTTTGAGGGTCTTTAAACACCAAAGGGAGAGGGGAGGAAGGGGTTATCACTTATGCTAGAATGGAGCGGGTCCTGAAAGGCCATTTATTCCCTCAAAATAAGAGTTGATTGTTCTTGATCTTGAGAGGGGCCGTAGTTCACTAACTCATTGGTATAGAAGGGTGGGTCCTAGAACCTTTGTTAAACAAAGCTATATTTTATTCAGCTAGTCTAGATGCACATTTAACAAAAATTAAGGATGAAATTTAGACATGAAATTTGATGGAAGTGACCATATATCATCTGTGGTTTTTATTTTCTTAGAGTGGAGCTTTGGTTATGAATCAAATGATATCATCTATATCAACAATTAGTAATGGCATAATTCTAATTTTGGCATGATATCTTTTGATTCAAAACCAAATATCCGCCTGCAATTTGGACATGGACCTAGACCAAAAGACTATAAACATGAATTCTCAAAGTTTTTTTGAGATGAACTTTAAGAATTGCTCTTGTGCTTTTGATAGAATATCTATTCAAGTTGTGAGTGGAGCTATGGTTTTGGATCAATTATGTCTAAGGAAATTGTGCGAAGCATGAAGATTACATGCCATCTCAAATGTGAGTCAAAATGGGTTACGAAGCATGCTATGCATGGAAGATCAACATCATCATATCATATTAGAGTGTAAAAATATGGGAAGATTTTAAAATGGTAAAACCACCGAAAGTGTTATGGAAATATAAACAATATGCAAAGTTATGCATAGTTAGTAATAGGAAGTGTTACACATTATTTTGTCACCATGACATTTTGATGTCTATATGGGTTCATCAATACCTATATAATACTCCCTTAAAAGTCCACAACCCTAAATTTCCTAAACCAAGTCCTGAATTTGGAGAAAAGCTTGTGAAAATCATAAAAATGATTGTACTGCATTTTTCCTTAGTCTTACCTGCAGCACCGCACTCTTTTGCTCCAGAAATTACGGAGCCGACTGCATGTTTACTTCATTAAAACTGCGGATCCCTGTAAAAGGTAAAATGAAGGTAAAAGTAAATTCTAGAAGCCCGGCTGGTCGAATATTCTCCCAGTTGGAAGCTTCTAGAATGTGTTATCCAGTCGAAGCTTCACTCCCTCCATTATCATGAACATTCATCCCTTCATTAAAGGAGCTTATTCCTTGGATTTTGGAACTTAATCCCTTGATAAGGGGACTCTATCCCTTCCATTTTGGAGCTGTAACCACTTTCCTTCTCCTATAAATTGAAGCTTTGGTTCAGTCTCAAGGGTACATGCTCACATATGTAAAACTTCTCTATGTATTTTGTATACACTTAGTACTTGCTTTGTACTTGGTAACTACCATAGAGAAGGGAATTGCTGAAGAAACATACTCTTTGCTAACTGCGGGAACGATTACATACTCGTAGTTAGGCTGGTTCGAAGAGTGGGAGGGCTTGTTAGACTTTAAGGAAACGCTTGTTCCGAACCCCCAGAAGGACCTGTACGACATCAAGGCGAACGCAGTTGTAAGATTCCTTCTTTTATTTAAAGATAATATAATTGGATCCTGTTTTCTCAATAAATTATTAATATGTTTATTTGAATGACTTATTTCTTAAATTCCTTGATCATTAAGATAGATTTGTGATTTTTGAATTACTATATGTTGCAGGTGTTGCTAATATTCTTCTATGTCTTTGTTTGCAGATCTTAAGAGGTGACTTTTTGGAGCGACGAGAAAGAAGAAATCAACTGGCATTGGACCACAGGTAGGTCCTTTCTTCATCATAGAAAATTATTAATCATATGTAATCTAGAGAAAATAGTTTACAAGTTGTCCTGTTTGTTTCTAGCTATCCTTGTGATATTAGGGAGATATTTCTTGTCTGCAAGAACGATTCATCCGCCTAACAAAATGGCGACTCCAGTGGGGAAATTTGTTTTGAACTTAGTTTTCCTTGAACATTAGGGGAATTTTGAGGTCTAAAATGGGCCTCCTAAGGAAATAATAAAATAATAGTTAAATCAATAAAATAATATTTATGAATTTTAAATTCACTTTTTGCACCACAATCAATGTAACCATAGTTAAAGTGAATTCAAAAGTTGTACGAAAATAAAATTAATAAAAAAATTGTATTGATGTGACTATAAATAAGGATGAGCTTTTCAAGAAAAAATCATTATCATTGAACAACTAATGCATTTGTCCTTTGTACTTAAATAATTTAAAATAAAAATTCTTAATTATATTATATGTTATTAATTAAAAATTATATTATTTAAATTGTATAATAACATGTAATTAATATAATATATAAAAATAATATAATATAATATAATATAATAAATGTATAGGGATATGCATTGTTTCTTTCAAGAAATATGAAATGAAAATAATATATTTTTATTCAAAAAATGTGAAATGACATTTATTATGAGTACTTTACTTTGACTTTAAAAGTACTTAGAGCACTACTATGGTTAACCATGAGTTTTTATCCACCATTAAGAATGTGACAAGTAAGTACTTTTAACTAAGCAATGCCACCTCAACCATTACGGATGATGTCATCCCCTAAAATGTGATTGGTTCTCATAAAGTGAATTTTGATTGTACATTTTCCTTAGGAGGCCCATTTTAGACATCAAAATTCCCCTAATGATTTGACTTTTGAAACCGTTTTTTCTAATTTTGATTAGTCTGTACTCGTTTGGGCAAATTAGCCTTAGAATCCCTCAAAAATCGATTTAGAATTTTTTATTTTTCTTTAAGTTTTTTGGTCTCCGCATTGTTTGTTTCAAAACAGTGCGGTCACCTCCACAGTTTCTTTGTGTGAACAGTGCGGCACCGCATTTTTTGTACTCTACAACCTGCGGAATTTGAGAAATTTTTTGAAAAACTTAAAATTCTCTTTTCTGTTTTTAGCTTTCAAGATTCTTTGTGATTACCTAGACTTGTATTCACTGTCAAAAGCCTCTTATAAAATTTTCTTATAGCATTTCTAAGTTTTGAGTGATTTTCTAAAGATTTGCATTTTACAAGTGATTTTTGTTTTGTCTTTGTGTTGCTCCAAGACTAGAAACTTTGAGAAACCTTAGATCACTGGTATTTCATTGTTTTCTTACTGAGACTTTGAATTTATAACATAATTTGATTCTATAAAAATTAGATTTATTTTTTATTTTGCAAATCTTAAGAGACTTTTAGTTCAAAAAGCCTTGAATCTCATTTCAAAACCACCATTGGATGATTTTGATTCCTTGCTAGAATAAGCAAAGAATTTCTTGGTTAGATTACAAGCTGAGAAAAACATCCTTAAAGTTTTTAGATTTTTTAGTCTTAAAATTTAGACCTATAGAGTTTTTAAAAGTTCGAAATTAGTGTTTTTAGTTTTGAATTTTGTTTTAAGTAATCATACTTTTCTTTTGGAAACTGTTTTATTTGTAGTTTCAGACTTGAACGATAAAAGGGATTTCTTTTTGAGCAATTAATCATTGAATTCTCATAGAAAAAGATTTATTTTCATATATTCTTGTTTAAAAAAAAAAAGGATTGAAGTTTTAAAGCAATTGCATTTCTCAACTCTTTCTTTTAGATAGATTTCATTGAAAAGAAATGATTTTTTTCGCATACAGATGCATTTTAGTGTTTTTGGAGTCGGGTCATTATACACCATTGAAGTTTCACTTTCATACCCATTGTCCTGAGAAACAACCAATTAAAATTAACGCTTAATTAAAATCAACCTTGCAATTTTTATTTTTCTAGGGCTCTTTCCACCAATTTAGCTTAGGCTAGTGTCTTGGATTAGGTTTTAGTTAACTCTCCAAGACAGTAAAAACAAACAAGTAGTCAATATTGCGGTAGGGAAATTCCAATAGTAGCATGTATGCTCTGGGAAGCTCCTCTTAAAGGAGTCAAGCACGAGATCATATCCGAACCAGTGGGGTAATCAATCCTTCCTCATTGGGAACGATAACAGATATACACGTATTAACAACGGTAAACCTCAGATTGACCATTGTCGAGGAGCCTGGGGTCACTTATCGGTAAACCTTGGATTATGTCAAGGATCCTTCAAGGGGATTGAGCTTTGTTACTCTGCCCTTGCGTGTGTATCGGATCGTAGACTGTTCCCCCAGGTATATTTGTTCCTGTTGGTAACCTTAGTGGCCATAAACTCTAGGATTATTTCCCAAGGTGATGGTGGAGAGAAGATCCCACTATACCTGGAATAGACGTCAGCTAGACTCACTTGGACTCTCCAGAGGGTTATCTTCACTCGAGATGGGTTAAGTGGAGAAACTTGCACTGGTCTGTTTCATTAAGCAGGTTGTCGGGGTAACTGTTCCAACCACCATTTCTGCATTAGAATATTATGATGTTGGATTTCATCACCAACTAGTGTTTTTAGTGCAGGAATCTACTGTTTGTGTGTGGTTTGATCTCTTAGATTCTATAAGCGTGTGATCATTTGTTTATTTCTTAGCGACTTTAGGCATTTTATTGAAATTTTCTTTGGTTGTGTGTGTTAAAATTTTTAATCGTGGCTGAATTACCTAGACGATCACGTAGAACTCAGGGGAAACCCCCTAAGTACACACCTAGCTAGCTAGAAGGACTTAAATCTCTGATACCAAATGTTATCGGTAGATCTGAATTAACAGAACATGGAGAATCATCTATTATCCCTCATCCTGATTTTGAAGTAGATCAATTCCAAGTAGCAGAACATCTTCCACAACCAGTTTCCATTTCCGAATTAAATGACATTGCTTCTACAACGAGTGAATTATCACCTGAAGAACCTGAAATTTCTGAACTGGAAACCGAACCTGCTACATCAGAACCTACTTTAGAATTCACTGATTATCTTGATTCACCTAGAGTAAAGAGCTGAATTATAGAAGGTCTTCCTCCTGGTCTTACTAGTATTGAGGAAATAACTGATACAGAAGAAGAAGTCCTTCTCCCTTCAACTCAGGAAAATTTAGAACTTAGACAACGTGAATCAATTTTTTATAGTCCTTTTAGACAAGACGCTTGGTATTCTTCTTTGACAGATTTTCTGCAAAATGTAGGTTTTCAGTATTCACCACCCCGAATACCTTTTTACACTACACCAATAGGTCATAGACCTCAGTTAAACATGTCAGGAGAGTCATCTATGTTTTCTGAATCACCAAAAACATTCCTCTATGGTGGTCCATCTATTCCTACAGGCTATCAGTCGCTCTCTGGTACATTCTCAGGAGCATCTCCTTTTCCTAGTAAACCGATGTCATCATCTGATTTGAATGAATCAAACACTAGAACTTCGAACAATGAGAAAATTTATATGATGTTTGGAAATGTTTCAAACCCCACATCTCAAGGTAGTAATAAACAGTCTGGGGGGAAACCTCAAAATAGCCAGATACAGCCTGGGGGGCAACCCCAAGGACAGTACATACCTCAGGGTCAATATCAACTTCAAGGACAATACATTCCTCAAGGTCAATCTCAACCTCAAGGACAGTACATACCTCAAGGTCAATATCAACTCCAAGGACAGTATATTCCTCAAGGTAAACCCCAAGGACAATACATACCTCAAGGTCAAACTCAACCCCAAGGACAGCACATACCTCAAGGTCAATATCAGCCTCAGGGAAAGTACATACCTCAAGGTCAATATCAACCCCAGAGTCAGTAAATACCTCAAGGTCAGTATCAACCTCAAGGGCAGTCTCCTGCTCAAGGAATACAACCTCCTTCAGGGCAACAATTCTATACAGAACATCAAATGTTACAAGGAGGTGGAAATTATCCAGTCAATTATCAGCCATCTGTCCAACCCAGTTATGGGCCGTCTTATGTACAACCTTCAATAGGACCCTCATATCCCAGAATGGTGTGGGATCCATCCCAAGTCCAACAGAATTTACAACCAAATATGCAAGTACCTTATTGTCAAGCAGGACAACTTTTTGGTTATGTTCAAGCCCAACAACCAGTCCAGCCTTCAACTTCAATACCTACATCTGGTCCTGTTCAACAACCTGGTCCGAGTTCACCTCGTACTCCACCACAAACAACTGTTCAGACTTCTGTTCAACCTACCACACCCATTCCTGTAGTGTCTATTGTTCCTGTTACATCTGCCCCTCAAACTTCGATACCAATTCCTCAGGTTTCTATTCCGCAGTCTGGACCAAAAATTCAAACTAATATTCAGATACCCGTAGGACAATCTAGTATAAGTACAGTAATAATGATTCAACCTCAATTTACTTATCCACTTTATCAAGGGCAGTACCAACATGGACCTGTTTCACAAACTCTAGTCTACCCACAACAACCGTACCTTAGATATACATATCAAACACCTGTTCAACCACAGTATGGTCCGGTTATTCCTGGTTATCCGGGAGGTAATATGATTCCAAATGCGCATCCTATTCCAGGTTATCCTGGATATCCTCCTCCTGGAACTGGTTTAATTTCACAAGGTTATCCACAAGACCCTACCCGTCGATTTCCGTTCATAGCATCTTTAGATTTACCGGATTTATCTTGCCTTACGAATGATCCTATCTTATTATCATCCGTACTGGCCACCGATGCCTCATAAGTTGCCAAGTGATATTCCAAAATTTGAAGGAAAAACAGGAGAGGATCCTTCCAATCATGTTATGACTTACCACCTTTGGTGCGCATCTAATTCATTAATAGATGATTCTATTCGACTTAGAATTTTTTAGAGAACGTTAATAGGATTAGTTGCTAAGTGGTATATTGAATTTCCACGAGACTCATTTAACAACTTCAACGCCCTAGCAAATGCCTTCTTAACTCATTTTTAGTTGCCTGTCAGATACGACAATGGCACAAAATTATTAACTTCACTCAAAAAATCCACGTCTACCTATATATCAGATCATATTCATGAATGGAGACCTAGAAGAAGTTTGGTAAAAGTTTTTATCCCGAGTAAAATATTGGCAGAATGGTTCGTTAAATCATTATTACCAAAGATCACTGAAGATGTAGCTAAAGCAGGAGTTGTTACGGAAGAACAAGTTATTGCTCAAGCTCAATATCTAGACTTGGTCTATACCCAGTCCAGAACTTTGTATGAGAAAATCCCCGATTAAAAAGACATGGTTAGTTAACTACAACTCCTTCAGGCTCTCATGCCGCTGATGGTGTAATCGGTTCGGTTACTACAACTAAAAACAAGAAGAAATCTTCAAAGATTACTTCTCCCATAATAACTTTACCTGATTCACCCAAAGGAGAATATTCCTTGGAAACTACTGTCGATATTCACATTGTAGATTCATCTACTAAGTCAAAAGCTGGCAAAAAGAAAAAAGGGAATAAAAAGAATAAACAGACCTCACCTCCTAAAGAAAAAACTGATAAACCTGAATCAATTGATGACAAATGGAAACCTCGTTATCCTTGTCTTATTTGTGACGAGGATCATTTCACCAAGGAATGTCCACATAGGGAAGAAGTTTCTAAGTTCGTCAAAGGTTCACCCACTCCTGCTATCTTGAAGGATCCCTTTCCAATTCAAGATATTAAAATGATTGGATATTCTTCTAATCCTTTAGCAGATATATTGATGGTCGCAACTTGATCACAAGATTATGGTAGTAAAAATCCTGTCACTGGTAAAGAAGTAGAAAATTATAATTCTTCATCGGCTGCATCTACTTCGGTTTCTGATCCGCTTCACATCGAGAAACCAAATCCCGACTTAGTGATTAAAACGCCTAGTAAAGGTGTACTTCATAAATCAGCTTTCAATCCACATGCGAGAGCTGCTTAGAATTACAACATTGTTGAAGATTTGGCAATTTCCCCTTCGGCAATGTCAGCTTTGGAAGTACTGCAATCATGTCCAGCACAAAGAAAATTACTATTGTCAGTTTTAGGAACCGTAGATTTGCAGGATTCAAATCTTATGATCTTTGATCTAGAAAATTTTACACCCCGCCTACCCCATCAAATGGCTTTCCAAATTCCAGTGTTAGTAAAAAACATGTGTTTCTTTCGTACTGTGATTGATTAAGGGGCCTCTACTTGTATCATGTCATTGAGTTGTTGGAAATGACTTGGTTCTCTGACGCTTAACCGATCTCTGACCATCCTCAAAGCTTTTGATGGAAGAGGATTCCATCCCTATGGTATTTTACAGGATCTACCTATAGAGGTCGAAGGAAAAACCGTTAATCTAGATGTGGAAGTAGTTGATGCCCCTCTAGATTACAACCTTCTCCTGGGTCGTAATTGGTCTTATGCTATGACTGTTGTCGTATCTTTCGTATTTCGAGTCATCATGTTTCCTCATCAGGGAAAGATTGTGAAGGTCGATCAACTCTCATATTATTCGTCCAATCCAGCTTCTACGGATAGTATTCAGCATGTTGGAAAAACCGCTATCCCTTATAAGGATGTAGGAGTAGGCTTAATTAAAGATTCCGCTTTGTTGGTAACTTTTTCTTTGTCTCCACCTAACGTACCGCATACTATAGCCAATATCAATATGATTACATCAAGCACTGTTCCATTTGATGATACTTTGATAGTGCCTTTAGAGTCAGAACTGGATTCATTTGAAGGCACGATGCCTTTGAGTCCATTTGAATTGGCATATCAAGCAGTACAGTATTTTTCCGATTTAACTTCAACTGAATCTGACCCTATGGATGTGGTCAATGAAAAATCATTTTCATCTTCAAGTTCAACTATAACATCAATTCCGGATACTTTTCCAAAAGTCTTTTATACTGACGAAAACATCCGTGAATTTTTGTCTATAGATGACCTACCCTGGGATGATCTTCATCATAGATCATCATTTTTACCTCAGCTTGAAAAATTTGAAAATAATTTTTCATCAATTTTCACTATTGATTATGTCAAGGAACCCCAGAATCCAATACCCAGTATGCATTCAACCTCTGAAGTGAATTTGGGGAACATTTCTTCCACAATTCCTATTGACATATCAGTGAAACCAGAAATTGTTGAAAACATTCATATAGGCGCTTCTTGTACAGAAGATGAAATTGATATATACAAAGCCCTATTTCAAGAATTCCGTGACATTTTTTCCTGGTCTTATGAATAAATGCCAGGAATCGATCCCAAACTTCTTGTTCATGAAATCAAAACATACCCAAATGCTAAACCTATTCGACAAAAATTACGTCAGATACATCCAAGAAAAGTTGCTGCAATCAAAGATGAAGTTGAAAAATTACTTCGCGTAGGATTTATTTATCCAATCCCTTTAACAGATTGGGTATCTAATATTGTTCTTGTTAATAAAAACAATAAGAGTATGTATCAATTATAGGGATATAAATAGAGCTTGTCTGAAAGACAATTATCCAACCCCTTATATCGATCAAATCATTGACGATTGTGCCGGAAGTGAAATGTTTTCGTTTATGGATGGGTTTTCCTGTTATAATCAAATCAACATACTCCCTGTTGATAAATCCAAGACAACATTCATTTGTCCATGGGGAAATTTCACTTACCGTAAATTACCATTTGGACTTAAGAATGCTGGGGCAACTTTTCAAAGGGCTATGTCCTATGCTTTCCATGACATTAAACACATCGTGCAACCTTATCTCGATGATCTACTTGCTCATTCCTTACATAGAGAAGATCATCCAACCCACTTACGAGAAATTTTTCTGAGATGTAGATACTATAAGATTCGTCTGAATCCGCATAAATGCGTTTTTTGTGTACAATCTGGTCGATTACTAGGATTTATCATTTTGAAAAAAAGGCATTCATGTCGATCCTTCGAAGGTTGAGGCTATTATCAATTTACCTCCTCCTTCTACACTTCGCCAACTCCAAAGTTTGCAAGGGAAAGAAAACTTTCTGCGTAGGTTCATTCCTAACTATGTCGAGTTAACTAAAGGTTTTACCAGGTTGTTGAAACAGAATATTCCTTTAATTGAGACGAGATCGCTGATAGATCTTTTGATGCTCTAAAACACGCGTTGACCCATGCACCATTATTGCATCCACCCAATTACAACCTAGATTACTTTTTATACTTAGCAGCCTATAATTCCACGATTGGAATGGTATTAGTTCAGGAAGACAAATTTAACAAAGAACATTTGATTTATTATCTCAATCGCAATTTAAATCTGACTGAAATCAAATATTCACATGTGGAGAAATTGGCCTTGGAAGCTGTTCAAATTGTCCAACGATTTCGTCATTACATCTTGTTACGAAAAACAACAGTGTTCTCTGATTGCAACCCTATGATGTATATTTTGACCAAACAATTGCTAAGGGGAAAATACTCTAAATGGATCATAATCCTTCAAGAGTTTGATTTATAATTTGAAAAATCTAAATCATAGAAATCACTAGTGTTCGCTGAATTGATGTGTGACTTCCCAAATACTGAAACAGAAACTGTGGTAGAACATTCGATTGCTGATGAATCTTTGTTTCTTATTAGTACACTTGATCCATGGTATGGAGATATCATCATTTATCTCCAAACACAAAATTTTCGGCTTGAACTCTCACGTTCACAATGACGAAAGATCTGTTACCAGTCTCAGCAATACCATATTGTTGGAGAAACGCTTTATCATCGTGGTGCAGATTCTATATTTCGACGATGTTTAACACATGAAGAGGCTGAAAAGGTCTTAAATGACTGTCACTCTGGAGCATGTGGTGGTCATATGTCTGGGTATACCACAGCCCAAAATATATTGCATGATGGTTATTTTTGGCCATCGTTAGTTAAAGATTGCATTCTAGCTGTCCGAAAATGCCACAATTGTTAAATTTTTTTATCGTAAGACCCGTGCACCACCAGCTCCTCTTCACCCAATCATTGTTGTCAGTCATTTTGAAAAATGGGGCATTGAATTCATTACATGTAACCCTCACTCAGCCGGGGGGCATGGGTATATTATTCTTGCAGTGGATTATTTTACCAAATGGGCCGAGGCGATGCCTACATTTGTGGCAGATGGCAAAACTGCAGCTACTTTTGTATTCCATCACGTGATTGCTCGATTTGGTGTACCCCAAGCTATCATTACTGATCATGGGAGCCATTTTCGAAACATTATGATGACCGAACTTTCCGACTACCTTGGTCTGCACCATGACAGTTCTACACCATATTACCCGCAGACCAATGGTCAAGTTGAAGCTGTAAATAAAGTCTTAACTACTATGATTAAAAGAATTATCGGCATTCATAAATCGAATTGGCGTACTATTCTTTTCTGAGCACTTTGGGCATATCGAACCTCAACAAAAACTGCAACAGGTTTCACTCCTTTTCAGCTAGTTTATGGTTTAGAAGTTGTGTTACCGATTGAATGCGAAATACCGTCACTCAAATTAGCCTTAGAATTATTACCTGCTACCTCTGAAGAGGAAAAACGCTTTTTATACTTAGCTCAACTAGATGAGACTCGACGCACCGTTGCATTAGCTACCGAGGCTCATAAAAAATGAATGAAAGCTCAGTATGATAGGAATGTTACACCTCGTATTTTTTCATAAGGTGACCTAGTATTGGTATACAACCAAGCTAATGATAAGCTAGGAGCTAGGAAATTCGAACATATGTGGCACGGTCCTTATATTGTCAAGCAAGTGCTTGCAAAAGGGGCCTATGAATTAACTAATTATGATGGGTCCTCTTTAGACAAACCCGGAAATGGGCTTTATCTGAAGAGATATTATGCTTAAATCTTGTGTGGAGATTTTATAGATTAGTTCTTTTCGTAGCTAGTCGCCTTAGATTAGCAGAGTATGTCTAGTTTAAGTTTTTTTTTATCCCTGCTTGTCTGGATTACTCTTGATATTGCAGATGTCGACATCCCTTCAAACGTATATTGGTTTTGCTGATGGTGCTTGTCGTAGTACACGAAACATTTCTTCCGCAGCCTGGGTTATTTATTCACCCGCTGATGAGTTAATATCTAAGCATGGGGGAAGCCTCGGTAAAAAAACGAATAATATTGTAGAATATAGCGCATTGATTGAGTTATTATTTGAATCCATTTCATTTGGAATTCAACGTTTGATCGTTAGGTTAGATTCTGAACTCATTGTATTACACTTAAATCGAGTATACACAATTAAAAACCCAGTATTGTTAAGATTATTTTTGAAGGTACGTCTCTTGGAACGAGAGTTTGATTATATTAAATATCAACACATTCCGAGAAATTTAAACACATTAGCTGATACATTAGCTACTAGTGTTATAAACAGACATTTGCAACATTAAAAGCAGTAATTCAAAACAACATTCGATAAACATGATTGAACAGATAGCCGGAAATAGTATAAATATCATAGAATAGTGTAATGTTTTCAAAAATATTACATCGTCCTCGATTATAGGTTTAAAACACCTTATAATCGGCAAAAATAGTAATACAAAAAACAAAATGTCATGGTCTGCACAATCATCCACTATCTGTGGTGATGATCATGATAGTATACAACAGCTCGTGCTACCCTATTCAGGAATCTCCTGAACTGACCAGGAACGCCAATGACATATCTTTGGAGACGGAGACGGACATCATCTATCGAAGTCTCTGGAATATCCAAAGTCAACCACTCTAGGTTGTGTTCCAAGTCAGTTAGAATCTTAGCCGCCTGATCATGTGGTGGTGCAGTAGGGGCTCTTTTCTTCCTATCGAAGCGACGGAGTGTGGCTGGCCTGCGTGGACCAACATCTACATTTTACATTTTTGTCATCAATATTGGATGATTTAAAACAAAACCAAAGAAAAATTAGAATTTAGAACATGTCAAAATATTTCTTACCTGAATCATCCCACTGTGTCCCTGGAGGAAGAGCCATCTCTCTATCCCCACAAAATTCTATCCCGGCATATTGGAAATCTTCTATGGAGAGTATTTGGTTCTCTAACCAATGGAAATAAGCTGGGGTAAAATGAACAATCTCGACACCCTCACTATGACGGGCCATTAGCGCAACCCATAGGACCATCTAAGGGTCTTTGACTCTACCAACATCAACTGAAATGAGTTGTGGGGCAAGAGAAGGGATTCTCTCTAGAGAAAATGTAACAACAATAGCTCCATATCCAAAGTTTTTCAACTTTGCGTTCTTTGCTCTGGTTAATTGGCATTTTTACATTGGCCAATAATGCCTCACACCAATTGAAAATGGTGCCTCTGAAACAATCGACATCAATTTGCATCTGAGACCTAGTAGCAATATGCGGGGCCGCGCTCCCACATAATCAGGATAGTAAATGCAACCACTTTAATTTCAAGACGGATGATTGTTTTTATATCAATCCGTTTATCTTTGGGATTTTCCTCTTCGTTGCAAAACTATTGTTGAAGGCTAGTGACAGATAGGCCACCTGCCCTAGCCCCGAACAAAGAAATTGATTCACCTCTCTTTGATAAACCAGTGAGAAAATATATAACTTCCAGCTCAATTTCGAGCCGGTGATCCCCAATTATGAAACATTGCTCTTGAACATCCCATTTGTTTACTAACCAGGTAAGTAAATCTAATTGGGCTCTCATGTCCTGAATAGCCCAAAATTTATACAAACCGCATTCTCTCAAAATGCATAATGTGGGCGGATGTAACATGGCAACCTCGTCAACCTCTTCATGCTCACGTTCTCTCCACTCAAGTATTATAGATATCCTACAATGAACAAATTGAAAGATTAGAAGCAATTTGAGTGAAGAATTTTGGTTTATTTTGGAGAAAATTATCATTTTATTTTCTTCACGACGTCTCCGCTTGTGCACAAAAACAGTGCGTGGATCTGCACGTGTTTTATGCATAAAGTGCGGGACCACAACAATTTTTCCTTTTAAAAATTTTCGGGGTCCGCAGGTGTCATATGTATTACCTACAGACCCCCATGAGTGAAATTTTAAACATAGTTTTCTCCTTAAAAATCAATTTAAGCCCTAAATTAGGAAAATGAACGGACAAAATGAAGGCGAGGATGATGTGGATTACCTAAAGCTGACGGTTTTCGATTACAACGGGCGAATTTTCCGTAATCTGCTCTAGAACGTTTTTCACCTAAAGCTCTCAAATTTCACTCTAGAATCAAATGGTAAAAACGATTTAGAAAAAACCCTTTTTATAAGATTTTTTGAATAAATGAAATATAATTTTTTTTTTTTTTTTTCACTTTTGAAAGGTTGTTTTCCGAATTATTTTTATTAATCATAAACAGGTATGTTTAATTTTTGAGTTTTTTTGTGTAGAATACAGGATTTTTTGGGTAAAATTATCGTTTTTGACAAAGAGTACACTTTTTATCCCTTTTTCAAACTCGTTAAAAATTTATGAAAAAGCAAGAATTTGAGTTCTCTTTTAAGCCCTTTTCAGACTCTTTAAATATGAAAAGATTTCTGAGTACTTGTCTATTCGAACTTGTTAAAGAAAATGAACAATCATCCTTTCAGTATAAGTTTACCCCTTTTTCGGACTGAATTGGACTATTTATGAAAATGTTATACGTTGACTAATCCTGGTCTATAGAGTTCTCTCTTGTATTATTTTATCCTTTTTCGGGCTTGAGAGACTAAATTTATGAAAAATTACACCCATGGAGTTTCCTTAAGTTTTTTCTTCTGACTCCCTAAAATTTAAAAACACCGAGTTTATCCTATACTTGACTCGTTAAAATTTGAACAGTAAAGGACCTGTAAAATACAAACAGGAACGAACCACTCCTTCTTAGGGTTTGATTTTTAAATGAAGTTGGACTCATCCGAAGGATGAGCTTATATAACAAGCAAATGTTATCCTCCTCAAGCTTGTAAAAAATAAAGAGGTACTTTCCAGAAATGGTGGGGGAAAAGAGAGAAAATGGATCTAGTTGTCATACTTTGTTTAAAAGCAGTATACCACTCTTGAACACGACACTTTTTTTCACACTTCCACTTGGGTTGGGAAAATCCTTTGCCTATCAGTTAATCAAACCATATTGAAAGTATTCAGCCGGTTTTTGGGTATTAGCTTTAGGTCAATTGTCAAGAAACCATTTGTAGTGTCGTTATGTGTTCAAGAGGATAGTTCAAACAAACCATTCATCTGCAAACATGTGTCTCCATTCACGTTGATCATCCCCGAGTCAGTCCTTGCAAAATATTTCTACAAAACTTGATCTAATGGTTTCGTGTCATGGGCTTTCCTACGACGGATCACTTTCTATCGATGACAACATATCATCTAGGAAGTTGATCTAGAATCCTTCAGTACCTTCAAATCTTCATGCCCTAATGGCAGGTTTCTCGCCTTCGATGACAGTTACATTATTGATCTTCGATTGAATGACTCTGTGAAGTGTTTGACTTCAAATCATTTATTCACGCTTCATGGATTGTACTGATTACTTTGAGAGTGTTAGGTCCCTATATCACTAGTATAGTCCCTTATTATTGTTAGTGTAAACCCCTTATTATTATTATTGTACCCTTGTAACCCCCATTTTGTTATTATTGTGCCCTTAAATTATTATTGTTAGGTCGGCTAGGATTACATTGTGGCCCACTAGGATTACATTATGGCCCCATGGACTCCTATATATAGAAAAGAGGTTTTGTGAATTGTAAATTACCCGAAGAATTGTTCATTTATGTAATGTATTGGAGGTTGCCTCGAAGTGGCTTATTTCTAAGGCGTTGATATTCTTTTCTTTTTTGGAGCTGTTGCTAGCACATTTGGGTCATTTCAACATGGGTGACACTGTGGTACAGAGCAGTGTCCTCTGTCTGCTGGCTGCTTAACTTGATGAGGAAGGAAAAACGTATTGTCCTAAGCAAATGGAAACAAGAACTCGGCAGCTACGGTATCGATCAATTTCAGAGTATCTCATCAAGTGGAAGAACTTACCCACCGAAGATTCTACATGGGAGGATGAGAATTTTATACAGAAGCACCCGGAGCTACTCAAGCGTTGAGGACAACACTTTTTTGAAGGAGAGGGGCATGTTAGGTCCCTATATCACTAGCATAGTCCCTTATTATTGTTAGTGTAACCCCCTTATTGTTATTATTGAACCCTTGTAACCCCCATTTTGTTATTATTGTGCCCTTAAATTATTATTGTTAGGTCGGCTAGGATTACATTGTGGCCCACTAGGATTACATTATGGCCCCATGGACTCCTATATAGAAAGGAGGTTTTGTGAATTGTATCATCCAAGAATTGTTCATTTATGTAATGTATTGGAGGTTGCCCCCTCGAAGTGGCTCATTTCTAAGGCGTTGATATCTCTTTTCTTCTCTTTTTGGAGCTGGTTACACAACAGAGAGCCATTGTCATTATTGGTGGTTTCTGTCACACTTGTTAACAGTTCACATCATTGACTGGTAATCAAGTGGTTTCTACCATGTTCGACTTCAACACAACCAATCGCATGGATAGAATCGTACTAGTTCGAGTAGCGGAAATTAAGACCCTAGATCTAGTTTCCACCATCCAGGCTGTGAGGAGTTTTATTATTCATTATGCAGTAGACTATTCATGACAGATGGTTGCGTCCATACTGTGTCTACTATTGATGTAATATTAGAATCATTTATGTACCAGAAAATTTTAGTTAAGATTTGATATAGTTAGTTTTTGCTCTGAGTATGGGAATGCCTACCTCAACATTGATATGTATATACATATATGTTTGCATTGAATGTTTTTACAGGTTCCAACCGACGTCCACAAGCAAATCCTTGGAATGATAAATCACTTCACTCTTCGAATTATCTCAGATTTCATGCTTTAGGGAGAAATCTGTTACACATTATTTTGTCACCATGACATTTTGATGTCTATATGGGTTCATCAATACCTATATAATACTCACTTAGAAGTCCAAAACCCTAAAGTTCCTAAACCAAGTCCTGAATTTGGAGAAAAGCTTGTGAAAATCACAAAAATGATTGTACCGCACTTTTCCTTAATCTTACTTGCGGCACCGCACTCTTTTGCTCTAGAAATTGCGGAGCTGACCGCACGTTTACTTCATTAAAACTACGGATCCCTATAAAAGATAAAATGAAGGCGAAAGTAAATTCTAGAAGCCTATCTGGTCGAATATTCTCCCAGCTAGAAGCTTCCAGAATGCGTTATCCAGTCAAAGCTTCACTCCCTCCATTATCATAAACATTCATCCCTTCATTAAAGGAGCTTATTCCTTGGATTTTGGAACTTAATCCCTTGATAAGGGGACTCTATCCCTTCCATTTTGGAGTTGTAACTACTTTCCTTCTCCTATAAATTGAAGCTTTGGTTCAGTCTCAAGGGTACATGCTCACATATGTAAAACTTCTCTATGTATTTTGTATACACTTAGTACTTGCTTTGTACTTTGTAACTACCATAGAGAAGGGAATTGCTGAAGAAACATACTCTTTTCTAACCGCGGGAACGATTACATACTCGTAGTTAGGATGGTTCGAAGAGTGAAAGGACTTGTCAGAATTTAAGGAAACGCTTGTTCCAGACCCCTGGAAGGACCTGTACGACATCAAGGCGAACGTGGTTGTAAGATTTCTTCTTTTATTTAAAGATAATACAATTGGATCCCGTTTTCTCAATAAATTATTAATATGTTTATTTGAATGACTTATTTCTTAAATTCCTTGATCATTAAGATAGATTTGTGATTTTTGAATTACTATATGTTGCAGGTGCTGCTGATCTTCTTCTATGTCTTTGTTTGCAGATCTTAAGAGGTGACTTTTTGGAGCGACGGGAAAGAAGAAATCAACTAGCATTGGACCACAGGTAGGTCCTTTCTTCATCATAGAAAATTATTAATCATATGTAATCTAGAGAAAATAGTTTACAAGTTGTCCTGTTTGTTTCTAGCTATCCTTGTGATACTAGGGAGATCTTTTTTGTCCGCAAGAACGATTCATCCACCTAACAGGAAGGTAATAGAATAATTTAAAAGGTTGGTGGAATTATTTTATTTTCATAAAAATTTAATAATATGATTTACATGAAGACATTCAAATCTTAGTTAATCAAACATATGTTAAGTTTCACTCTTTAATAGTATTTTCCCCTTACTCTACACTTTATTAAATAATCTTGAAACGTGTTGAAATTTGGTTCATTCATCAAGTAAGGTGACGAGTATCAAAAGATTATATTTGCATCTTTTGCAAACCACATAGCTCATAAAAATCCTCTTGTTTTTTTACCAATTCAAAACTAAAGTGCATAATTAGACTTATTAATAAATTTATATTAAATATAAATGTTTCTTATCTTTGGATCTAACCCAACATGTTTAAATTCTTTTGGTTCAGGTTTCTATTCAAGATCTCACTTGAATTAAGATTTAGGTCTTTTTGCAATTAAGTATCCTCTATGCCATAATCATGCTCATTTATAGCTTTAAGTATACTTTTTTTGAAAATTTGTTGCAAAGTACTTTTCAAAATTTACTTTTAATGTGATTTTAAGGTGATGAGAATTTAATAACTTTTAATGAAATGTAAAAAGATGGATCATAATTATTAGTTATATGTTATAGAGTGGGGAATTGTTATATGTATGTGTCTTTATATTTTATTGCATTTATAAGGTGAAAAATTTTGAGATGATTTTGCATTCAAAAACCTATTTCTTTGATAAAACTATATTTGTTTGATAAAACTCTATACAGAAGAGGATCTTTCACTCGAGATTAATTTTAATGTATCAATTTTCTTCAAATAATTTTTATAATTGAAGTATCTTTGTGAAAGTGATGGATAAGTTTATATTTATTTGGTTGTGTGCATAATATTAGAGTGTTTTTTTCATAGATATTTTAATTGCATTTCCATGTGGTCACACACTTATCACAAGGATATAATATTTTGTCGTTGCATATGAATATATATTTTGTTATGGGTTGTAATATTGTTCAATTAGTTTTTATTTCAATTTTTTTATATAATGAAATAATATTTCTCATGTTCAATTATTTTCATATAAAGCAGGTAGATTGGACATATAAATAATTATAGAACTGTAGCTTTCCGTTCACTATAATAACCTACAATAATCTAAGTATATTAACTATAAACATTTTAAATGATATTGTGATATAGATTTTTTATTTTAGGCATGTGTTTCATAAAAAAAATTCCAACCTCTATAATTAATAAATTTCAATTTTATTATAGATATTGGAACTTATAAATTTTAATAGGTATCAATTCTTATTTTTATAGATTTTATGAGTAATTTTGTTTTATTTTCTATGAACAAGTATAGTTTTATGTATGGTTTTTTTGGGATATGTTTCAGCGGATTCTTAGGTTTCGTCTATTTCTCTCATATAGGTGGATACAAACTCACAAATGTCTCAAAAAATAAAAATGCAAGTTACAATTGGGGAAGTGTATGGATGGACAAAACCACAAACTTCAAAGTCTCAATATCAATTAGAAACAAATGCTAAAACCCATAACACTCTATTGGAACAACAATTGCATGCAAATTTTAGATGTTTTTCTAATGATGATCTAGATGAAGGAAAAAATGGAGGTTAAGAAGAGGTTAGCAATCAAAATAAATATGAAGTGAAAACAAAAAATAAAATTGTATGGAATGGTTATATAAGTTTGATTGGTTGATTATGTGATGCATGATGATACAATCATAATGAAATGTAGTTGTGAGAAGTACAGGATGAGTGGACCATGGGATTTAGAGAATGGTTGTACCACATTACAATATAATGCTTTTGTTACTCATGAAAAACATTGGTACATAAAGATGCTAAGGAAAGATGGATTAGCGCATTAGACATAAAGATGAAACCAATTCTAGGTCATGTTAGGAAGATGGAAGATGAAAATAATGAAATAGTCATTACTACAATGAATATGTCATTTTTTTTTCCAAGAAGATTTATCTTGATCAAAGTATGAAAAGCTTTGAAAATTCCTAATGGAAGCAAAAACACCATATATGCCAAAGTCTCAAAAGTACTCTTCATACAAAAATTGTAAGTTTGTGAATGATTTTATATATTGTATATCAAGATAATAGAGAATATTCAAGTAAAAAATATGTTGGAAAGCTCTTTTTATTAATGGTTGATGAAAACAATAATTGAAGTTTAGAAGAACACCTTGCTGTACATGCAAAATATTTAGATTCAAACGATCTTGGACCACCTATGTCACAATTTATGAAGCTCAAGAACATAATGGATGGAAAAGGAAAAATAATATATTATTGTGTTATGAGATTAATAAATGTTAGAGGACTTTAGGACAAAAATTGGATAGTCATTTATACATTTGGAGCTTTAGTAATGACTAGAAATGGAAATGACGTTGTCTTATTTTTGAAAAAATACACTCCTAACCTTGTTACAATGCATTGTGTGTCTCATGGTGAGTCTTTAGCAATAGAAAATTCTTCTAAGAAAGTACCTGAGTTATTATATGTTGAAAAATTACAAACAAAGTGTATTTGTGGGCTTAAAACTCACCAAGGAGAAGTGATGAAATTAATCATTTGCTTAAATTCATGCAAATTAATGTTCTTGATGTCTTACATATACACATAGTGAGATGGTTATCCATGGGAGGAGTTATTATAAGGATTGTTAAGCTTATGCCAACAATTTTAACTATGTGAAAAAATGAAAAGAAAACATCATGGTATGATAAGACATGAATTTACTTCATTCAATTTTGTTTACATGTGCTGGCTAATGTTCTACGTGAATTGAACAAGTTGAATTTCAAGAATAAAATGAGACATGAAAATTATTGGGTTGGCTCTTAAAGTATATATAAGTACATTATCAAGATGGTTTCTAAGAAAATGAATGTTTGTAGAAGGTACAACTTGTGTTTCAAAATTTCTAAGTGATTCACAATATGGATATATTGAAAATAAATATGAAGGGATAGTTATAGATAGACATAAGTTATGATACATCTCTATCCCAACTATGGAGATTGATTATAGTCATATAAGGAGACAAATTATAAAGCTTCACATTGAAGGCACATAAGAGAGTTGCAAACAACTCACAAAAAATTATATTGAGTCTCTCATAGGCTCTTTCAATGAAAGATTACCAGAACTTCATATTTTTAATGCAATAAAATTGTTCAATCCTTGTTATTATCCAAAAGAGTGTCATAATTGTGAGAAAAAGTTAGAACATTAGCTTTTCAAACCTTTTCAACATTTGCAACCTACCATATTATATGATCTTGGCTTTGTTCCTTTATTTGATGTTAAATCTTGTAAAAGAGAGTTTCACCCTTTTAGCAGAAAATTAGCTCTAGGCTAGATCTAAGATGCCCAAGTGGCCAAAATTTAGGAAAATGAAAAATTTACAGTTTTAAACAACTTTGACCAATTTGTATGTGATTTTAGGGCGTAATTATTGTTGTTTTGACTGCTATAATAAAGTAGAAGCAAAGAAAGGGTTTAGAGGTCAAACCCTAGGCCTAAAGCCTTGTGAATGTACTTTCCCAAGTGGCCCAAAATTTTTGGATGAAGAAGCCACCTGAAAATCACACTTTTAGAGCTAAAAAATTTGCAAAACCACCAATGAATCAGTCTTGAAAATCCAAATGAGGGTTTTAGGGCGGATTAGGGTAAAAGAGGCCAAGAAGAGCCAATGTTGGGACAAGGAAGGCTAATGTTGAGGGCTAAGAGAGCTAGGATGGAAGATCGGGGGCTGAAATAACAGGGGAATGCCAAAAGGATGAAATGTTAAAGGAGGAAGAGGCCTCAAGGATGGACATTGGGGTTTTCGGGGAAAATTAGGGCCAAAAAGGCCACGATGCAATATTCTTAGGGAGTTTTTATAGTAAATAACAGACATGTATAGACACATAAAAACCATAAACAAAAAACACACAATCAAATCAAACATGGAACCAAAAATTGCATTGTTGATCCATTTTATTAATGAATAAGGGCGTACAACAAGGTGTTGGAAAGAGTGCACCTGGGATTTCTCAAGGCAAGATCGCAAAGCCCCAAAAGGAATAATATTTCCCCCTCTCCAATTTTCTACTGCACTTCCCTGGCTCTGCACTGAAACTACACAGAAATATGTAGTTTGATGAGTAGAACTACTTGTAGGGCCCTCTCCAATGCTAAAAAAATCTAGGAAATTAATCTCAACCTTTCCACCAAAAACCCATAATAACCCACGAAGGATATGACCAATGCTTGACCTTGGAAATTCGACCCTATTTTCCCTCAATGGGTCTATTGCTGGGAAAATCGACTCACCTTTAAATTTGTTGCAAATGGCCTCCACAATAGCTGCAATCCCTACTATAATACTCCCCCGGCCTTCTCTGTAAGTTTCAGCCTCAACCATCCTTCACTCCTCAACCTCTCATGGTGTCTCCACCAAGAAATGCGCAATCCTTGCACTGTTGTAGATAACCCTCTAGATGGAATCAAAATATTTGTTGCTGGTATGACTTATGACTGAGTAGAAATCCGTCCTTGGGATGGCACTCGAAGTCCATCGAACCAAGGGTTGGGATCTCCACTCGGAAACACCCTTGGGTTGAAAAATACTTGCAAACTTGGCTCTTGCTCAAGCGTGCTATGTCAAAAGACAATTTTCAAAATGATAAAATGAATGCCAAGTTGAGTGTCTCTTGTTCCTTTTGACCAAAGCCTCCAAAATTCCCATGTGGACCCAGCTCGAATTACCCACATCAAATCTACTCCAATGGGAGTGTAATCCTCATGTGGTTCATAATTCCCACAAGGTGGCCCCCACGCTCCACTGAGGCCACAATATTTCCCCCAACTCTAATGTTTGGGGATGATCTAAGCCAAAAATAATATGTGGGACCTTTAAACCCACATTTCCCAAGTGGCATCCTCATCTGACAGGTTCCTCTATCTGATAAAAAAATCCTTGATCACCTGGTTCGTCAAGTGTCTCTCTCGGGTATCCAAAATGGCCTCTAGCTGTAGCACCAAGTGCCCCTCATAATCCATAGGGGGTAACTCAGTAGTTGTTGTCACCTGCTTCCCCAATGTTGTTTTTAGGAAAGATACATGAAAGATGTTGCTCACCCGACTCTCCGGGGGTAGCTCAAACTCATATGCTACCTCCCCAACCTTCCAAGTGACACAATACGACTCATAGAAGCGAGGTTTGAGCTTCTCGGCCCCATTCTACTTGAGCGATGACTGCCTATATGGATGAAGCCTTAAGAAGACCAAGTCCCCAACTTCGAACTTCCTCTCAATTCTCCCCCTGTCTACATAATTTTTTTGTTGGTCTTGGGCCATCCACATGTTGTCTTTGAAAGCCCAGAAAATATCTTGGCTCTCCTGAATATAGTCCTTGACCCTTGTGGCCTTACTGTCTCCAAACTAACGTCAACAAAAGACAATGCATCGTAACCATACAAATCTCGAAATGGAGACATACCTATGGACATGTGGTACGTGGTATTTTAGCAGTATTCCCCCAAGTGAAACCACCATATCCATGCTCATTGTTGCCATGTCACATAGTTACGCAAGCATCCCTCCAGCCACTTGTTAACTATCTCCGCATGCCCGTCCTTCTGAGGGTGATAAAGAATACTCAAAATGAGTTATGTTCCCACCAATCAAAACAACTCCTGCCAAAATCCCCCCATGAACTCACTATCCCGGTCATTGACAATGGTCTTTGGAATACCATGCAGCTGAAATACCTCCCTGAAAAATAATTTGTCCACTTGTGAGGTCAAGTACCAGGCTGAGACGGAGAAGAAATGTGAAAACTTCGTCAGGCAGTCCACCACCACGTAAATGCAGTCCTTGTCATGTATTGTGGGAATCCCAGTATTGAAATCCATCGATATGCTCTCCCATTTCCCCTTAGGGATAGGAATAGGTTGCAACAAGCCTGCAAGGTGTGACTTCTCACCCTTGTTCCTTTGACGCGTCTCACACTCCCGGATATTCCTTAGAACATCATCCTTGAGGCCCCTCCATGCAAAACACTCGTTGATGGCCCTGTAAGTCTTCATGAACCCCTAGTGCCCTACTAGAGGCGAGTCATGGGTAGCCTACAGAATATTCTCCCTCATTTTGGGAGATGGCCACCAAATAAATATGGTCTCTGAAGTAGATCACTTTGTTCATCACCCTATATCGGTCATCTGTCACCACTCCATCAAGGACCTTGCACACAAATTGGTCCTTGGAGTACTCCACTAATAATTGCGCCCTCCAATCTGTGTCAATGATCATCAAAGAGAGGGAAGCCGACCTCCTGGAAAATGCATCAACCACCACTTTGTGCTTCCCTTTGACATAATCTATGTCAAAATCATATTCCTAGAGCTTACTCACCCACTTTTGCTGCCTCTCCTTCAATTGTTTCTGCTCCAAGAAAAACCTGAGGTATTTATGGTATGCCTTGACCTGAAACCTGTTCCCCACCAAGTACTGCCTAAACATGGCTAGTGCATGCATAATGGCTAGCATCTCCCTATGATAAATGGAGTAAAATATATCATGGGGTAGTAATTTCCATCTCTCTAAAGCTATGGGATGCGCTCCGTACATCAATAATGCTCCTACACACTCTCTGGATGCATTTCACTCCAACACAAAGGTTTGGATGAAATATGGAAGTGCCAACACGTGACAACTACTCATTACCTATTTGAGGTGCTTAAAAGCCTACTGCATTGTATCCTTCCACCCATATGCCCCCTTCTTTGTCAAATCAGTGAGGGGAGTTGCTAGCTGAGATAATCCCTTAACAAACTTCCTGTAATAAGTACATATGCCCACAAATCCCCTCAACTTTGTCACATTCCAGTGCTCTGGCCAATCTTGGAAGGCCCTAATATTCTCCTCATGCACTCTCACACCATCCACCACAATGATGTGCCATAGATAGAGCATCTCGGTTAAACCGAAATCGTATTTGGATAGCTTAATGTAGAACTGCTGCTCCTCTAGGATACACAACACTACCTCAACATTATGTAAGTGTTCCTCCCAAGTATGGTTATACATCAGTATATCACCGAAAAACACTGACACAAACTTCCTCAACTGCCCATGAAATACATGGTTCATGCATGACTGGAAATTAGTTGGTGTGTTTATAAGCCCAAAGGGAATAACCAAGAACTCAAAGTGCCCATAGTGGCACCGGAACGATGTCTTGGCGACATCCTTGTACCTCACCCAGATCTAATGGTACCCTGACCGCAAGTCAATCTTTTAGAAGAACTTAGCCCCCCTCAGCTCATTAATATGTGGGATGGGGTATCATTTCTTCATTTTCTTCTTGTTGAGGGCCCAGTAGTCTATGCACATGCGTAAGGACCCATTCTTCTTCTTCACCGGAACAACTAATGAAGCAAAAGGGATGCATCTAGGCCTAATATTACCAAATGCCAACAACTCATGGATAAACCTCTCTATCTCTTCCTGATATGCCTCGGGATGTGAGTAAGGGGTGGTGTTCACGACCTATACACCCAGCTCCAACTAAATGGTATGCTCAAACCCCTAGTCAGGTGGTTGACCCGAAGGTATATCTCCAAACACTACTGGGTATCTGTCTAGAATGGCCTGTATCTCTGGATGTGGTGGCTTGGGATTTCCCCCAGCCTCTGAAACCCTAAAATCCACATCCCACTCAATGTCTCCATGTCTCAAATCAGCCTCCATCCTGTGGGTTGAGACATTCTATGGTGGATAGGAGTGTATACCCTGTAGCATAACTAGATTGCCATCAGGCCCTACAAACTCCATATACAAATTCCTCCAGTCAATGGTGACTCTTCCAACTAAATAGATCCACTGTACCCCCAATATTAAGTTGGTGTCTGGTACATCTACCACAAAGAAAGTATCTGTCATGGAGTAGTTCTCCATGGTCACGGTCAAGGTAGGAACATAGTGTGTGCACTGCATGGTTACATCCCTAGGCATAAGAACTTAAAACCCATTAAACTCCTCAGTCATGGTGGCCCTCCTTTGAACCATTTGGGAATCAATGAAATTGTGGGTAGCCCCACTTTCCACATAACTGAAACACATTGCCCCTGAATAGTGTCACTGATCCTTAGGGTCAAAAACTTGGGTACTCTAGGCAGTGATGTGAGGATCCCTCTGGAAGGTGCAAAGGAAGACCGCACTGCAGGTGGTGGTGGCCCTCTCTCCTGAGGTGTTACGCTATCATCTCCACCCATCTCAAAATATGGTTCATCCTCCGCATCATTGTCATAAAATAACTCGATGTAATGGGAATTTCCTGTTGCACACCTATGGCCTTGTGCCCACAACTCCTGACAAGTAAAACACAACTTCATCCTTTAGAGTTCTCTCCGAGTGTCCTCATACATTTGTCCACACCCCTGATTGGCCCTCGGTGGTGGATCCCTGGTGTCTCTCCCCCTCTACTAGAACACATGTTTTGTTCGTAGTGGTGATCTGACCCTAGGTAGGGCATCCTATAGGTATCTAGATCTCCCTACAACATAGTGGGCCTATTCGACCTCACTAATCCATGTAATGGCTTTGTTATCCCCTCCACAAACATGTAGATCTTCCTATCCTCCGAAGAGTCTGGCACCATCACAGACAACCTCAAAACTCTGAAATATAAGCCTCGACACTCCTGGTCTACTTGAGCCTTGTCAACTCCCAAAATTACTCCTCGGGATCTTTCCTCTCAAACCACTCCACCACCCTCCTGGTGAAATCATCATAAGCAGTCACTCATACATGTCCCAATGTGGTCAACCCATGGAACCACAAATCATGAGATTCAACCTCCAGATGAAATGTGGAAATCTCGATTTCCTCTCCCTTTATCATTTGGTTCAGCTGGAAATACACATCCAACTTTTCGACCCGCGCTTTAGCTGAGATCTTAGAAAATCCATCGAAAGTTGGGAGAAACAACTCCCCACAATACGCTGCAAATTTGTCCCCTGCGTGTATCCTTCTCCACTTTGTCCCTTTGGCCTATTATTTCCAAAGGGACAAATTAGTTCTATTCCCAAAATCAGGGTCATAGGACCGATACTCCAAGAAATCATTTTCACTAGCTTCATATGTCATGAACGTGGGAATGGTGGATCTAGGGGGTTTGTTTGGAATGACGGGAATGTTGGGATTTAGAGATGCGTAGTGTTGTGAGGTGCCCTGTTGTACTAAGTTTGTATTTTCCATCCATAAAGTAACATTCTTTTTTAACCAATTGTGGTTGACTGCTTCCTTAGTGATAATGTTAGAAACTAGAGACAAAGGCTGTGAAATACATGCCCTGGGTGAAAATATTTCCCAAAAAATATTACAGAAGATCAAAATCCGAGATCCCATCTTGCGCTTAGGTGAGGGTTATCTCTCAGCAAATTTCTGAAAAATTAGTCGTTGATTTCTTGCCGGGGTAATCTAAGGACATACCGGCAGGGTAATATACACCGGTATTAAGGTTGTATACCCCCTCGACATTGCAAACTCAACAGTAATATTGACGGTCGAGAAAAATTATAGGGGGGGGAGGGGGACCGCCTGTTCATACGCCCGCCTCTTGACCCGTTGGAAGTTTGTGGGACCCACCAGTGACATGCGTCAACACTGCGGGCTCCAGTAGAAAAAGTGAAGCTCAGTGGAAAAATGCAGTAAGGTTTTTTAGCATGTACTTGCCATCTGTCCTCCACGCACCCATCACCTACCCAATAAATCCACCCAACCCAGCCAAGACACGTGTCTCTCTAATGACATCACGTCAGCGTCAGCCCACCAATTGTCATCCTCTGCCTAAATATCTCACCCCCCCGCATTTTTTGCCTAGCCATTTTCTATTTCCTCCAAAAGCTTCTACCAGTCGAGCGCTCACACAGAACCCTACTCGGACCACCCGCCGCTCCAGCTTGCCCCTCTATGTCACTTTCGGTCACCAGGTATTTAGCTGGTCCCATTCACTTGTGTTTACAGTTCCATATTTTTTTTAAAAATGAAAAATACCGCCCTTGAAACCCCAAAAGCTCACGAATTCAAATATTCTTCCAGTCCTGAGCCTCTCATGGATACCCAAGCCCAAATTCATGACCCTGTATACCCATTTTACCTAGCTGACAAAAGTTTCGACCTGATGGGTTACACATGGCGAGAATAAGACATCTTCAGGGTGGTCGACTCTGGATTATGTTACCAAATTCCCCCCTATGTTCACCATTTCCCTGAGTTCGTCTCTTGGCTCTCTAAAACCTATACTGAGCAAAAAGGGTATTTTGTCTCTTGTCAAGGGAAAAAAATACTGGAGATTACACCTCAGCTTATCCGAGAGGCCTTGATTTACACTACATCTTATGATAGGTTGGCGTTCACTGAGATAACCCTCATGTATCACGTCATTAGCCTTCCCACCGAACAACAAAACTCCCTCCTTCAGATAATCATGGTTTCAGGCTCAACATGCCTCCCTGCAGTTGATAAATTCCCCCTTTCCCTATTTGTGGAGCATGTTCAGCCCATCCTGTCTGTGATCTCTATAATCTTAGGAGAAGATGATGCGAGTTGGGTCAATAATGCTTGCTTGGGTTTTCTGGACGTAATGATGAAACTAGATCTCCTCTTTGACATTTTGTCATTCTTGGCCGCAGCCATAAAAGCTCAACTACAGCACCTGAATACTTCAACTTGCTTCTGGTATTACATATTACTATTTTATTTGTTCATGTTTTCACATGCCAACAAGTTCGAATGTGTAGATTTGGATAAATTAACTTGCAGAGGGAAGGAACCTAATTCTTTGTTTGATTGGACCACCTCAGTTCACTAGAAATCTGGTGAAGATGGATACTCTCATTTTATATCAAATTTCATGTCCATTTCGTATAAAATCATTCATGGTGTACCTCCACCTCAGATATTTCTTGAACAAAAGAAGCTACTCAAATTCCGTGAGGAAGATTGTATAGGGGATTGGTACTTATTCGAGGATCATACAGAACTCAGAGTACATGGTTGCGAACTTCCCCCTTTCCATCTACCAATGTTCCTGCCCTTGAGAATTTTTTCTCTAGAATTCATGAGGCAGTGCCTCGGCTCAGACCATATACACTTTGTCCCAGCAAAGAAGGGGTACATGTTCAAACTTCAGAATGTAGTAGGCCCTTTCATCATCAACTCAAGACATTACTTCCCTCTTATTGAAGAACTCCTCAAGAAAATGAAATTCCATCAAGGGGATGTGTGGCACTATGATCCTAAAGGGGTCATCGCTCAAAATAGAGAGAAGATCAGAGCTTCAACATATGTGCATGAGCCCAAACCTGATATTGAATGGAAATATAACTCTAACTCCTAGCCTTTGGATACATAAATGGAGACTGGGACCCCTACTTCCAGAGATGAACAACGTAAAAGGACCGTTGACCCAGTTGATGATATGGAGGAGGAGGAATAAGTACACGTGAGAAAAAGGGCTAGAACCCAAGAACCTAAAGGGAAAACACAAGAACCTGAAGGGTTAACTGAGGGAGCAGAATATGAAAGGGACCCTTGGTCCCTAAGTTGGTGGACCAAGGATTAGATCGACCAGGTTTTAAGGTTTCCCTAGAAAGGCCTCCCTCACCCACAATGTCCACTTCCACAAAAGTAGTTTTCTCGGGAGAAGGCTCATCCAGTGAAAATATAGTTTGGCCTACAGGAGAAGAAATTAATGAGAGAAACATGAAAATGATGGAACAATTGAGGAAAGACACACCTCTTAATGTAGATAAATACCACACTAGGGTCATTGCAACAATGGATATAGAAAGGGACCAAATGGTATTAGCAGTGCAACACAGATCAAATCAGCCACTTCCTGCAAGGTCATAGTATAGGGGTCTAGACCTCATTGTTGATCTAACATCAGTCCTCTTGGATGACAAGGTAAATCTACACAAGCAGGTAGGGTGGATGTTATACAACAAACTCGGTAAGCACACTATGACCATTGATAAGGGTGAAAAGTTGTTGGAAAGAAAAACTATCAGGTTAAGACAAGTAAGGGATAATTCCAGAGCCCTTACACTGCAGATCTATAAATATAAGGAGATGATCAGCAAAATGGGGCCAACCCCTGAAGGATAATCAGACATTAAAGCTCTCCTCAAGAGGGTTCAACAAGAAAACCAGGAATGAAGACAAAAAATTAAGATTTTGGGTAGTGAACATATTCAAACCTCTAAGCTGGCACAGTTGGAAGCGGAGAAGGAAGTTCTGGCTAAAAAATTGATTGATAGAAATGATGAAGTCATAACATTTAATCAAAATATGGAAAAGCTATAACAAAATGTTGATACTCATTTCTACATCATGGTCATTCAAGAGGACCCTCAAAATCCTGCTGACCAGCTACAAAGGCGTTGACTGAACTCAAACGATCAGAGGGTGATATAAAAAAGATATAGAGCGACTTGGACACAACCCGGGAAGCCTTATCCCAGAAATAAAATAAGCTAGCAACTGCCAAGGTAGAAGTTGGCCTCACCTTTAACAATTTGCAGGCTACTAATTAGAAAGTTTTATATATAAAGGCCAAACTTAAAGGAAATATGTCCCTGGTGGAGGTCAAGAAAATAATCTGGGATGAGATCATTGTTGAGATGAAAAGAAATTGGGAATACCTCATGTTAGTGAATGAGAATAAATTCACATTTGGATAATGTAGAAATAAACTCGCAGCAGGCAGGGAAGCAGGAGTAAGGGACTCTTTGATAGCAAGGAAATATATCCAATTCGTGAATGAGCGTCCAACTAAAGGATTGAGGACTATCGATGTAGTGGATCAGTTGAGTATTGTCGTGCAGGTTATTCAAATGATTCAGAAAGAAGACGTTCGGGTCAAGGCTGAGGAGTGCCTATAGTTAGTTGTCAAAGGAATTGAGGCTTTCGATGCTGAGTTTGAGAAGGTCACCGAGGCAGGGTTACCTTCTTGTTGGGATCGGGAAGGAAATTTTGTACTCCTCCTAGGTTTGTCAAGATAGATGTTCCATGCCAAGATGAATTACTTGGAGCTGACTCATCTTCGAGCTATGTACGATCTATATTTTCACGCTCCTGTGCCTTCTCCATTTCCGTGGAAGAAATGTAAGGACTTTATCTTCCCTTTTGTGGTTTGGTTCATCACACCCTCAAGTCAAGCTTCACAGTCTTCACGTCAAGCTTCGTAGTCTTCACATCAAGATTCACATTCTCCACATCAGCCTCGTCGCAAATGAATATTTATGGATTGTGTGAACAAGGCACTTTTTACTTTTACTTTTATCCTTTCTGTTTGTAATTTCAATTTACTTTCTGACGTTTTAAGTTTCAGTCATCGAGTTGTTCCTTAGGCGCGCTTAATTTTTGTTATGATGTATGTATTGGGGGAAATAAATAAGGAATATCCAGGTAAACGACCCTCTCCAAATTCCTATAAGAATATCAATGTAAAATGGAAAAAAGGTTCAGAAATTTGAAGCAAGAAGTGTTGTCAATTTCCTAAAAGATGATTACAACAATTTTGGTATCTGAATGTATCATTTTTAGATTAACTTAATATACATTCAGCAGGATTCTAACTCAAATGTATGTGTAGTATGTAAATATTCTTATGTGCAATGCATAAATATTTTTTATGTTTCTACTTCTCATAGTTTATGTTATCGTAGCTGCTGGGATGGTCCCTTTGTGTTCGTGAACATTTTGTTCATATAATGTGATAAACGCTCTATGAACAAAAAGAATGTGAATGCCTTAAATGCACTCCTTAAATCTCTCTTTGTTATTTTCTCTCCTCTTCGCCTCTTCATCTATTTTTTAGCATGCTGGATACTTATAGTATTTTATACCCAATGTGTTAAATTCTCATTTTTTTGTCCTCTTCCGCTTTACTTAATTCAAATTCTACATATATAGGTGTGAACGGTCGTGTTGATTTTTATATGAATCATATATTATTTTTGTAGTTCACAAGTATCAAGATTGTTATATATATGTCCAATTAGGAAAAGTTATGAACCGTTCTCACATAAATATTTAATAGAAAGGCTCGGTCATGTCAAGTCCAAAATCAAGACCTTGCTAATATGTCCTAGGCACTGATCCCCTCATCAAACCAGAGAATATCTCTAGGAGCTACAACATGCGCGATCCTTCCCCTAATTGGAAATCCCCTTGGACTCCCTTACTCTTGTTGCAGTTGTTATTCCACTTGTTGGAAATACTGAGGGGGGGGGGGGGGGGTGAATCAATATTCCTTTCAATTAGAGCACTAGTTAATCTTCAATTATTATCAATGTTTGTACAATGATAGAAGTAAATAAAAGGAACATAGATGCACACACTTTTTAAGGTGGAAACCCACTCTGGGACAAAAACCACCTAATGTTTTTAATAATTATTTTATATTCAACTCCAATTGAAAATAAAGCTCTAACTTCCTAGAACCTAGAAAAGCATTCTTCTCCAATTCCCACGAGATGGACGCTCCAACGCTCGAGATTCTTCAGTAGCCAACTGAACGGATTCCCCAAAACCCAATGAGCTACAACTCACCCTAGCACCACCCTACCACCCTATAGAAGAATAAAAGAAGAATGGACTCCCGTACGAGGGAAAATGGTCCACTTTACAATGATATAGAATGATGTAGAAGAAGAAGACACACTAGACCATAACTCCAACTATGACACAACCACCTAATGATGATCCTAGACCTCTCGACACTGCCTCTTCAACTCTTGGCAGATAGACACTAGTACAATTTTTACAATAATGTATTTACAATGACTTAGTACAATGATACCTTTATAGTGACTGTATATAGTGCTGCCCACTTGAAGACTTCATGTGATGAACTTCTTGTTGTTGTTCTGCACATTGGTTGCTGCTCTTGTCATGCTACCCTTTGCTACACCTTGCTTTTCTTTTCTGCCCTAGAAAGTCTGGTCCTTTGCAGCCCTTGACAACACATGATCTAGCCTTTTCTTGCATTCTAGGAGCTCGATATTAAATCTGGTGTATCTTTGTTATTTTAGATCCCTAATATGTGATTTTTGGTGCTATAGTATTCCTCTGAGTCATATTTCCAATGCCACAGGTCTGACCCAATTTGGATTCTTTAAGGGAGAGTTATGCCCAATCTCTCACAATGCCCTAATTTTGGACTGTTTCAGTAGAGAGAACTTGTACGGCGTGCCACATGTCACTGTTTCTTCATTCGGCTCTTAAATTGATAGCAAGAAAAATACAGTCCATGAAATATTTTCCACTTTTTATATAATTCCAATCCGATACTCAGAGAGAGAGAGTTATGATGATTTTCCCAAGGTCACTTCTTTGAGATGAATTTCAGGAGCCTGCAAAAACACTGACTTCCACAGATCATATCTATGAAAATATTACGCACCTTGATCTGAAATTTTTACAGGAGCTTCATCGGGAATTTTAATTCACCTCATAAAAATTTCAGCTTCTGAACCTTTATATAAAATGTGTTAGAGCAAAAATTCCACAATGACCTGTTTCAGATAGTGAAATCCCTACATAAGGAGGATATGAGGATCACAATTTATATAAATGCTTAGGTTGAGAGGGGCTTCAACAAGTGAATGTGCGAAGGATTTTAGGAGCTTAAAAAATATTAATTATGAATTTTCAATGACCCATGCCACAACCCCATGGGGTTTTATCCCACTAACTAGGGTTACAAACTTCAAACATGAATATCTCTCAAACCGTGAAGAATTATGTGGCATGCCATATATCAACGGAAACATATCAACAAGTAGAAACCATTAAAATCATTCTTGACCTAGAATATAGTAATTTGGTAGGTCAAAATTCCCATGCAATATTGGGGTAGCCCTCGGTGCTGCTTGGGTTGACATCAATGACAACCGTTGATCAACAATCTCCCCCTTTGGGATTGATGGCAACATAAGTACTCCCCCTGTGATCATGACACCTCTTCCTACAACATTCTCTCCCCCTTTGAAATCAATGGCAAAGGGTAACTCCCCCTAACACAAAACCATCCTACGGACCTGTACACACTTCCACTCCCCCTTTATATTATGAATAAGGAAAATGTGATGATAACTTGGGAGAATCCCAAGCTTATGGAGAAGATATTCAAATGCTTCATGAGGTAAAGGTTTAGTGAAGATATCAACAATTTGTTCTTTTGTACCAACATACTCAAGTTTGATATTCTTTTCAACGACTTGTTCTCTAACAAAATGATATTTGATCGGAATGTGTTTTGTTTTTGAATGCATGACAGGATTCTTGGAGATGCTGATGGCACTGGTGTTGTCAAAGAATATGGGAATAGGCTCACTAAATTGTGCTTGAAGACATTGCAAAGTTTGTTTCATCCAAAGGAATTGAGTACAACATGCTGCCACTGCAATGTATTCTGCTTCTGTTATAGATAACGAGATTGAGGTTTGCTTTTTGCTCAACCATGATACGAGACAACCAACATAGAATGTTGATCCACTAGTACTTTTATGATCATCAACCCTTCCTACCCAATCTGCATCTATAAAGGCTTGAATAATGAGATTGTTACGCTTGGGATACCACAAGCCATATTTTGTTGTTCCCTTTAGATATCGAAGAATTATTTTGATGGCAATAATATGTGATTCTTTTGGTGCTGCTTGGAATCTTGCTACTTGTCCAACTTCTTGCATAACATCTGACCGAGAGGTTGTTACATATACAAGACTACCAATCATAGATATGTACAACCTTTGATCCACATCCTTAGATGAGTCGTCTATGCTCAATTTGCAATCTGTTGCCATCGGAGTAAGGATGGGTTTGCAATCTTCCATTTTGAATTTCTTGAGCATTTCCTTGATATACTTAGCTTGAAATATAAATATTCCTTTATCTTGCTGAGATATTTGAAGCCCTAAGAAGTACTTCAGCTCACCAAGTAAAGACATATCGAAATCACTTTGCATCTTTGTAGAAAACTTCTTACTTAGTCAATCATCATTTCTACCAAATATTATATCATCCTCTTTAGCTATTAGACGTGCTTTAGTTGCTTCATCCAGAACATATATATCGTTTGGAGCTCGATTTGCTGTAGCCACAATTTCACCATACCTGCCTTTCCTGATTTCACATTTTGTGGAGTTGAATAGTATTGTGTGTCCTTGATCACATATTTGTCCAACACTGAGCAGATTGTGATTCATGTTTTCAACCAATAGAACATTCTTGTCTAGATAATCTTTGCTTCCGAGAGAGACAGTACCTGATCCTATAAGATTTGAAGATCCATCATTTCCAAAGGACACGGTTCCATCCTTCTTCTCTTTCAGAGATACAAAATTATTTATATCTCCAGTCATATGCGTTGAGCAACCACTATCAACATACCACACATATTTGTTGTTTTGAGCCTTAAGAGCAAGAGCACAATTATCAGTCTTCTTCTTCTTCCATGTTCGTTCGTTCTATGGCTTCGAAGGTTCTTATGGAGGATTTTCAAGTTTGCAGTCTCTAGCTATGTGTCCAAATTTTCGACATTTGTAACATTCAATATTATTTCTTAAATGTTCAAATCTATTGATGTTTTGTTGAGCCCTGGGAGGTTCATATTTGACAGATCTCCTGGAATTGTATTTTTTCCTAGGGTACGTGTGGCATTCTACAGCTTTATGACCAAATTTTCCACATGAATAATAGTAGCCATAAAAAATATGTTGGTACCTGGATGGAAATATTCGTCGAGGAATTATCTTCCAAGGCGATTCTTGCGAATCTTGTCCAATGAATTCTACAGTGCATGTCAGATCTCATAGGTTCATTGTATTTTGTTGTAGAAGGTCTTGCTTCTTCTTCTTTGTAACCGATGTCAGTTTTGTCATTGTAAGATCATTGATTGTTGATGAGTTCTTCCAATGCCCTTGAGCTGTTGGCATAGTTTTGGATAGTTTTTCCTTTCTTCACTTCCTTACGCAGCGAGACTACTTCGGCTTCTAATTCTTCCCTTTCTTGGTTGCTTTCTTCCAAATTATTTTGAAGTGACTCTTCAATGCATTTGTGTTCTTCAACTTCAATTTTGAGACCTTGAACTTGTTCTTCAAGAGTATTGGAACAGATATTCTCTGCCTTGAGCTCTTTTATAAGCTTTATTGCTTCCTTAGAAAATTATTCTATGGTCAATCCTTCTTCTTCATTGTTTGATACCTCTTGTTTATTGTGCTTGGCCATAAACAATACTCTCTCATTGGCTTCTTCTTCACTGTCATTGTCTTCATCGGATGATGAGATATCTTATTTAGAGAGAAAGTTCCTTTTGGATCCTTGCTTGTTGAATTTCGCAAAGCCTTTCTTTCCTTTTGAGTTGCCATCACTTATGTTCGGACATTTTGCTGCGAAATGCCCAACCTCACCACAGCCAAAACATATCAATGGAAGTTTACCTTTGAATTTTCCCTTACCAATTTTTAGTTTTCTCGTAAAGCAAGCATATTCTTCATCTGAAAGACCTTCTCCATCATCTCCCTTTTCTTCACACTTGTAGGTGCATGTCTTTTCAATTGAAGGTTGTTTTTCCTTATTGGTTTTCTTAGATGCAACGAACGCAGTTTCTAGATGTGAAGTACCCTCTTCTTCATCAAGTCTCATTTCATATGCTATGAGAACTCCATGTAATTCCTCTTTGCTGAGTTTGTCCAGATTTTCACTGTATTCTAAGACCGATACATTTGGGTTGAATCTCCCTAGTAACGTTCTAAGAATCTTTCGTATAATAGTCTTCTCGTCAACTATCTCTCCCAATCCTTTCAGAGTATTGGTTATTTCATCAACGTATTGGAAGTGTGCAGCAATGTTGCAATCTTCTTTCATTCTGAGTTGCTCAAATTTTTCTCTATAGATTTGAAGCTTTGCTTCTTTAACATTTGAGTCACTTGCATATATATTCTCAAGCTTTTCCCATACATTTTGGGCGGTTTTACAACCTGACACCTTATGATAAGAAGATTCAATAAGTGCACTGATAATAATATTCTTTGCTTTTGCATCAATTGCCAAATTCTTCTTACCTTGTTCATCTGCGGTTGATATAAATCCATTTTGAATAGTGTCCCATACTTTGTAACCTTGCGCCAAGAGATAATTATTTTCTTTCCTTTCCAGAGTGCATAATTATTTTCATTGAACAGAGGTACACCATTCTTGGTATGCTCCATGACCTCCTTCCGGCTGTTAAACTGCTATTGAAGGAACCAAGCTCTGATACCAATTGTTGGAAATACTAAGGGGGGGGGGGGTGGTGAATCAATATTCCTTTCAATTAGAGAATTAGTTAATCTTCAATTATTATCAGTGTTTTTACAATGATAGCAGTAAACAAAAGGAACACAAATGCACATATTTTTTAAGGTGGAAACCCAAAGCTCCAACTTCCTAGAATCTAGAAAAGCATTCTTCTCCAGCTCCCATTGGATGGACGCGCCAACGCCCAAGATTCTTTAGTATTCAACTAAACAGATGCCGCAACACCCAATGAGCTACAACTCACCCTAGCACCACCCTACGACCCTATAGAAGAATAAAATAAGAATGAACTCCTGTACTAGGGAAAACGGTCCACTTTACAATGATATAGAATGATGTAGAAGAAGAAGACACACTATACCATAACCCCAACTATGACACAACCACCTAATGATGATCCTATACCTCCCGACACTGCCTCTTCAACTCTTGGCATATAGACACTATTACAATTTTTACAATAATGTATTTACAATGACTTAGTACAATGATACCTTTACAGTGACTGTATGTAGTGCTGCCCACTTGAAGACTTCATGTGATGAACTTATTGTTGTTTTTATGCACCTTGGTTGCTGCTCTTTTCATGCTACCCTCTGCTGCACCTTGCTTTGCTTTGCTGCCCTAGAAAGTCTGGTCCTTTGCAGCCCTTGACAACACATGATCTAGCCTTTTCTTGCCTTCTAGGTGCTCAATATTGAATCTGGTGTATCTTTGTTATTTCAGATCCCAAATATGTGATTTTTGGTCCTGTAATAGTCCTCTAAGTCATATTTTCAATGCCATAGGTCTGACCCAATTTGGATTCTTCAAGAGAGATTTATGCCTAATCTCTCACAATGCGCTAATTATGGACTGTTTCAGTAGAGCAAACTTGTACGGCGTGCCACATGTCACTATTTCTTCATTCAGCTCTAAAATTGATATAAAAAAAACTACAGTCCATGCAATATCTTCCACTTTTTACATGATTCCAATCTGATACTCAGAGAGGGAGTTATGACGGTTTTCCCAAGGTCACCTCTTTGAGACGAATTTCAGGAGCCTGCAAAAACACTGACTTCCACATATCATATCTCCGAAAATATTGCGCACCTTGATCTGAAATTTTTACAGGAGCTTCCTCAGGATTTCGGCTTCACCTAGTAAAAATTTCAGCTTCTGAACCTTCGCAGAAAAAAATTTAGAGCGAAAATTCCACGATGACATGTTTCAGATAGAGAAATCCCTACATAAGGATGATATGAGGATCACAATTTATATAAATGCTTACGTTGAGAGGGGCTTCAATAAGTGAATGTGGGAGGGATTTTAGGAGCTTAAAAAATATTAATTATGAATTTTCAATGACCCATGCCACAACCCCATGGGGTTTTAGCCCAATAATTAGGGTTACAAACTTCAAACATGAATATCTCTCAAACTGTGAAGAATTACGTGGCATGCCATATATCAACGGAAACATCTCAAAAAGTAGAAACCATCAAAAGCATTCTTCACCCAGAATATAATAATTTTGTAGGTCAAAATTGCCATGCAATATTGGGGTAGCCTCCGGTGCTGGGGTAGCCTCCTCTGCTGCTTGGGTTGACACCAATGAGAACCACTGATCAACACCACTGACCCGTTTATTTGATTTTATTGGACAATTCTTACACTTCCTTCAACAAAATATGAGAAACCTCATCCTTAATCCTTTTGTCTCCCTCATTTCCCCCCATGTTTGTTTCCACAACCTCTGGTTCAGTTATCACGAGATCAGGGGTAATATGCAACTTCATTTATTTTCTCCTGTACCTTTGTCTCCCGTAAGTCATGTTTTTTTTGTATTCTAGTGTCATAGACTGTGTTGCTCTCATAATCTGAGCCAAGTCTATGAGATCCGATACCACTGTAATATTCCTAGGGAATTTTTACAGTAAATACCAAGCATGTATAGACACATAAAAACCATAAACAAAAAACACACAATATGATCAAACATGGAACCAAAAACTGCATTGTTGAGCCATTTTATTAATGAATAAGTGTGTACAACAAGGTGCTAGAAAGAGTGCACCTAGGATTTCTCAAGGCAATATAGCAAAGCCCCAAAAGGAATAATATGTCACCCCTCTCCAATATGTTATTGTGTTGCCTTGGCTCTGCGCTGAAACTGCTCAAAAATATGTTACAAGCTAAGTAGAACTATTGTAAAGGGCCCTCTCAAATGCTTAGAAAATTATGGGAAATTAATCCCAACCTCTCCACCAAAAACCCATAATAACCCACGAAGAATTTGGCCAATTCTTGAACTTGGAAATTCGACCCTCTTTTCCCTCAATGGCTCTGCTGTTGGGAAAATCAACCCACCTATAAAAGTTTCCAAAAATGGCCTCCATAATAGTTGCAATCCCTGCTATAATACTCCCCTAATCTTCTCTCAAAGTTTCAGCCTCAACTCTCCTTCACTCCCCAACCTCTCAGAGTGTCTCCACCAAGAACTACACATCCATGAGTTGTTGTAGCTGATCCTCTAGCTAGAATCAAACTCTTTGCTGTCGGTACAGCTTGTGACTGAGTATAACTCCCTCCTTGGGTTTGCACTCGAAGTCCACCAAAGCAAGGATTGGTGTCTCCACTCGAAAACATCCGTGTGCTAAACAATAGTTACAAACTTGGCTCCCGCTCAAGCATGCTATGTTAAAAGAAAATTTTCAAAATGATGAATGAATGTCAAGTTGAGTGTCTCTTTCTCCTTTTGTCCAAAGCCTCCAAAATTCCCATGTGGGACCAGCTTGAATTCCCCACACCAAATTCGCTCTAGTGGGAGCGTAGTTCTCATGTGGGTCGTAATTCCCACAAGGTGGCCCCCACGCTCCACTAAGGCCACAATATTTCCCCTAGCTCTAACGTTTGGGGGTGCTCTAAGCCAAAAATCATATGTGGGACCTATAAACTGACATTTCCTAAGTGAAAATCGTGCATTATGGCAAAATTGACAAAATTGATATTTCACTTAGTAAAATTCTAAGTGGGAATATCACACACAACCTGCCTAAAGGGCAACCACAACCGTTAGGATCAAAGGATGGAGCCGTGTGGCTCTCGGCCCACGGCTAGGCCTTTCAAGGCCCTAAAGCCCTAACGTTGGGCTAGGAAAGGGCGATTGATGCCTTTAGAGGCTACAGCCTGCTCTAAAGGGCTGAAAAAATTGACGCAGGGGCTCACTGGGCTTACACAAGGAGGATAGACCCTGACGTTGGCCTTGGAGGGGCCAGATCTGGTCTCTGGGGGGCTGAAAAGAAAAACCATTGTCTCATAACTTTTTTTCCTATTTGGATATGAATTTTGTGTTGATATTTTTGGGCGTTGGGGTAGCATGGATGTGCTCTACCTCCCAAACTTTGTGGAGGGACTAGATTACATGAGATATCCAGGACCTGGAAAGTGTTCTAAGAAATTCTATCATGTTTAAGAGATATTTAATTACTTAATCTTTTTAATTAACGACCCTATGTCTAACTTAGAAAAATTAAAATATTAAAGTTAATTAAATTAAACATGTGATGAAAATGACTTAAGTCACGCGGATCAAGCATCTTCTAATATTAGCTGTCGATTCAATATTAGATCATGACCATTGATATTTCAAGGAGAAAAGTATAAGAAGAGGGCTTGGGGTCAGTTGGAGAACACACAGTGGCAACGCACTGAAACTAAGCTGGAATTCTAAGGCATGGTTTGCTAAGAATTTCAGAATTGTTTTAGCTACAGCGAGGGGCAGTATTGGCGAGAAGGGTGGTCTAGTCCCAGGTCACGATTACAATGAAAGCAGAGAAGCAACAGACCGAGGCAGCGCGGAAGCAGTAGCTACGCATCTCAGCCAGGAGCCCAACAAGGGAAACGTAGAGGCATTAGGAGCTACGCAAGGCTAACATAGGCCTAGAAAGGGCAGCAAGAGGCCAGGAGAGCTGATGTAGGCCCAACCAGGGTAGCGCAGGGGCAACGTAACCCAATCTAGGGTGACGCAGGCCCATCCTGAGCAGCGCAGAGGCTGACGAGGTCCAACAGGGCTAACATAGAGGGCTTCAGAGCAACGCTGGGGTTTCTAGAGGCCAGAAAATATTGAGTTTTGTAAATCTTGTTTGAGGGTGTGAATCAGTCAGTTTTTTGTCTCCAAGACAAAGGTATAGCTGTAGTTTTTATTTCTCTGTCGGGTTAACCAGTTTGGTACCCAGATATGTTGTACTTAGATTTTTATTAATAATAAAAACCCTCCAGCAGCCAGAAGAATGATTTTTCCGCATTGGATTTTTTCAGGGACAATTGTCGAGAAAATTCTTGTGTGTCACTTTGTCATTGTGCATGTTATTAAGTTTATATCTATATGTGTAGGTTGTTAATGTTTTTACTTCTATGTTAATGCTGAATATTTCAGGTTAATAACTTAATGTAAGTAGGAGAAGTAAATAAAAAATTTAACAGTAGGGTTTTTGTTTAAGCATATTCAAAAATTTTCACATGGTATCAGAGCGATTGTAGATCTAGTTGAATCTACAGCAAGAAGGCTGAAGAATTTGTACTGCAGAAACTAGCAAAGAAAGAAAAAACAACAACACATAACCCTGAGAGGGCAGCGCAGCAACAAAGGGACGAAGAGGTAGTAGAGCCACGCAGAGGGTTGACGCATCCCTTGCTGGGTGATAGAGAGGCTGTGTAGAGCTACCCAGAGGGACATAGGAGCAGTATGCGCTGCGCAGAGGGTGCGATGGACCAGTATGCTCACGCAGAGGCTAACCAGGGTGATGTATTCTAGAGGCTAATTTCTGTGCAGAGAGTCGTGATACGGAAGCTGAAGCTGCAGACCTTCAGCAGTTGTTGGTGGGGTGAAAATTCTGTCGGTGCAAAATTTAGCCTAAGCTAAGTTGTCAAAGAGTGGGAGGAGAACAACTTCACAGAATATTTCCAGCCAAAGGGATCTGTAGATCGAAGAGAGTTGATTCATTTTGTTTGGCAGACTTCCAAGAGAGGGAGTCAGTTGTTAGAGGGAGTAGAGGGTGCCTTTCTTTCCAAGGACCCTAGATCTAAGTCTCTAGCATAGAGAGGAAGATCCATTCCGACAAACTTCTGAGTAGATGGCACCACACAGACTGCGTGATCAGGATAGGTTGGACGACATGTCCAAATTTGCAATCTGGAAGGCTAGATTCGTGGTAGTTCTTGAGGCATATGACATAAGGGATCATGCAGAAAAAGTCTTGGAAACATCGAACGATACGAAGCTCCTGGAGAAGCGCAATGAAGCAGTGGCACATGCCAAGTGCTTCATTATGGACGGGGTCAAATTTCATGTGGTACCACACATATCCAAGAAGGAAATGGCTCATGAGATGTGGGTAGCCCTAACCACATTGTATGAAGGAAGATCTGTCTAGAGAAAAATGCTTCTGGAGAACCAATAGAGGTTATTCATGATAGCCAAGGGAGAGGAGATGACCCTTTTCTGTCCATGCTACAATCAATCTTGGATCAATTGACTGGCATGGGGTTCAAGGTAGATGACGATGTCATGGTGAGGACTACTCTCAATGTAGTCACAGAGGACTGGAAACTTTTTTCCAAAGTCTCTTGGGCAGAGTGGACCTTCCGAACTGGGACAACATGTGGGCTATGCTCCGACAAGAGGAAATCCATCGAATGGCCAAAAGATAATACAACACCAGTTCAAGCAAAGTAAAGAATGAAGAAGAGGAAGATGCGGCCTTAGCATCAAAGAGGCAGCAAGGGAAAAATAAGCATGATCTGTTGAAGATCAAATGTTTCCAGTGTGGTGAACTTAGACATTTCACTAGCAATTGTCCTCAGAAGAAAAGGGACAAGGAAGCTTCTAGTTCCAAGGCACCTGTGGCAGATGATGGCTCTAAAGATGACATAGCCATGAGCGCTCTTGAACCATGAAAGTGGGGCGATCTTGATCTGTAGAGAAACTACAGAGTGTGGGTGGTATCCTTGAGTATCCTAACTCTTGGATCACATCTGTGCTATAGGAGCCTTAAGACAATAGCGAGACAAGTGGAGCAGTGGGTGCAAAGGATCACAGATGGAGTAGAGGTAGAGCTGACACACTAATGAGGGCACAACAGAGTGCATATACAGAAACAATGTAGGGTACGTAGTGCAGTGGTTGTAGCAGCGCAGAGGCTTCAGGAGGACAATGCAGCGCAACAATAGTGTATAGGACACCAACGCAGAGGTAGCGCAGAGCAGGTCTGCTTACGTAGTGCAGAGCTGTAGCAGCGCAATAGCCTTCAAAGGACATCGTAGAGTAGTAGCATATGGAGTTTCAATGATGAGATGCAACCCAACTGACTTTTTTGTCAAATATTGGGCAGGATTCCTTAAATTGCTTACTCTCAGCAACTGAGTTGTAGTGCAACAGTTGGCAGCACGATGCAATAATTTGAGAGGGAGCTGCAGTACGGATGTAGAAGTGGCGGTGGTAGCGTCATGGGCAGAAATACAGAAAATCAGCAACAGTGCAGTGATGAAGGGCAGCAGGCCAACCATCAGCGCAGAGACTTTAATATCCCAAAATAGGGAATTTCTACAACAATAAGAATATCTTAAGATATTCTGAAGTTGGAGCTACATCAACACCTGAACATAATAATGGATGTCCAGTGATAAATAGACTCATATGATGTGTTAAAAACACATAGCCATCAAATGAGTGAAACAACAGCAAAAGAAGAACTTCTACACATTCCCGAGTGGGGAAAATGCAGCAAATAGACCTTGAAAACGTTATTTCTGAAGATCTGCTTTTTTACTGGGTAAAATAATTCTTGTTTCCCTTAGAATATGATATTAGGCCCTCACATACAAAATGGGATCAGAAATAAATCCCTTTTGATATGTTAAACAGACCTCCTGGCTTCATATCAACTCAAAAATAACCAAATCCCATGACTTAAGTTATGAAGAAAATACTGAAGAAAATAACATTGTTATTTTCTAAGGGATTCTGTAGTATAATGATAGAAATACATGGATCTGGAACTCAATGGAACAATATTCTAAGAAAATGAAGATCTGGCCTCCTTATTGCATTATAAAGCCAACCCAGCAAGGGTTTCATGAAAGTACAAGTACAAAAAGAGCAGATCTGAATATTCAGCTCAGAAAAATGCAGTCTTACTACAAAATTATAGGAATATAGCTGAATAATACAAAATAGGGATGAGAATCCCTTCCTCTAGCTCTCCGGGAGAAGGGTTGGCCCTTTCCCTAGGAAACTAGCTCAGAAACAAGGGTCTTAACCCTGCTGCAACAACTCTATTCAAAATGACGCAGTTCCTACAAGGGAATAAAATGTAGGAAATGAGGAATACTTTGACCTATTGCCAATATATGAAATGTGCTCAGAAATATTCGTAGTTGATCTCTCAAGAGAAGGAAGGCACCTTCTACTGAGAAACAGACCTAGAAGTGGTATAACAAACCTCCACTGCAACACCCTGCAACTCAACAATATTCTGCTACAGAAATAACATTGGGAATGAAGAATGGTGCTTGGCCTCAAGCTTGGATGTGGAGAAATACAAGACAAGCTCTCCCAAGAGGCCTCTCAAGGGAAGAGGTGGGATTCCCACTTGGGAACACCCTGTGCTCAACAGCACTACAACCCTGCTAAATAGCAAGAGGAAGCCAAGTCTAAACAGACAAGATCAAATGATCAAATCAAAAGCATCCTCAAAAAGGCTCCCATCCTCTCCATATATAGCAATTGAGCCTCTTCACATTGGGTCCCATCCATATGTGCCATCAAGCCCATGCAAGTTGTCCTCCACCAAAACTACGTTGTCCATCAAGGAGGTTCAATGTATCTAGACAACTTTGTTGACTTGGTCAAAGTTGAATGAATCAACATGATCCCATCCTTGTTCACACCCAAGGGTGCTCAAATTAGCTGCTTATTCTTACTCCTTTCACATTACGAGTGTTATTGATCCTTCTAAGGAGGTTAATGGGCCTCCATACCCATTTATTCACCTATCTAGTGATAAAACAACTCTAATATTCCATTTAGCTTGAAGGCTAAAAATTTGGAATATTACAGTCCTCCCCTCCAAAATATTGCTTGTCCTCAAGCAACTGTATAAGGAGAGAAAAAATCCTCCCCTCCTCTTCTTATGGCCTCCTAATCAAAAGTTTCCACCACTGCTCAAAGTGATCTGCTACAAATCTGTCCTCCAATGTTTCCTCCCAAGCATGCAAAACCATACGGCTTACATCATAGAAAGGTGGAAGATGTAAGTGGAAACCTCCTTGCTGTCTAATGGCCTCCTCAAGGTAGGAGTGATGATGAACATGGGTAATATTATTCCCAATGAGTGACTTCCACACCCATGCTATCATCCAAATGAAATGAGCCAATCTAGTTAGCTCAAAAAGATCCTCAACCCCCGGTTCATACAATGTGTTGGAGCTGCATGGAGAGATTGGATCCTCCAAACGAAATGGTATCTCTCTCCATTTATGATAAGTATGGGGCTGCTGCTAATCTTGGGATAAAATATCATGACCTCCAAGAGTGGCCCAAGCTACCCCACTAAACAAATAAACCATGAAGTGCCTCCTCCAAAAACTCAAGTTCTCCAAATGGCTCCTCCCACATGAAGAAGAAGAGAGATGTAATTTGGCAATCATGGGTGGTCCATTGCTGCTCCTGAAACACGCATCATGAAAAGAAGGGAGAATCATACTCCCAATGGGCATCTTCAACTCATATCCCACTTTCCAAACAAATCTCCCCATGAACATAGAAATATCAGCAATACATGGAAGCAAAAACCAATAGCAACAAGTTGTCATATGACAACCGGAAAGTGGATCAAGGTCCCACACAAGGAACCAGCGCAGTGCATCCTTTTCCTGCACCAAAACAAACAAAAACAAGTGCTTCTCCAGCCACTTGTTTGCTGCCACAATCATTTTACAAGATATGAACATGAAAGTACAAAGTGGTGTCAATGGTGCACACCAAAAATCATGTGGCTTCCCCCACAAACCACCAATGAGATAGCCAATATCAATGCTACAAATGGCTTCAAGTAAATCATCATACAATATGCAAGAAGGGATAATCCTCCTTGGTACAACATGCTACTCATATAAAGTAAAGAAGTACAAAACTTAATGTGGAATTATACATTCTTCACCATGTACTTGGGACCTTGAGCTGAAATGGCTCAACCGGAAATCCTCCCTCACCTCCAAGGAGTAGGGAAGTGGCTATGACCTCCTCTCTATCATCATCCAGGCTATGAATCTCTCCATATGCTGAAATATTTCATGCTAGATGCCCTCCCAAATTAACTCCTCTGCCAAGGAAAGATATGCATCAAAATGCATGGAAAATAAGTCCTCATGTGCTACATGTAGTAGCTTCTCCTTGAGCTTAGAAGCTCTATTCAAGAAGACTTTACCATAAGAATAGATGATCATATCATCCACCATATATGTATCATCTCCATCAGGGTCATCAAGAATCATGCAAGCACCAAGATCCTTGGAGTACTCTACCAAGAGTTGAACCTCCAATATGGATCAATCCTCCCAAGAGACATCGCTGGTGATCTGGCATGTGAAGCTCTCCTCATGTTGCTGCCTTCTACTTTGACATCCCCCATTCCAAAGTCTCCCTCCAAAATCTTCACCTCTCCAAAATCCAAGGGTGGTGAACCAAATGGCAAGATTTCTCTTACCAACTCCAAATCTGGTGGCCACCTCGGTGGAATTCCTCCATAAAGTGAGACATCAATGGCAAGAGAAGAATGTTCATATGGTTGGGCAACCTTTCCCTTGCCCTCATAGCGAAAACCAGTCTCCCTCCTCCTTGCACCAGCTCTCTGAAATAGATAGGGGTGTGTGCTCCTCATCAAATGATGATGTCCTTCCTCCCTACCTTCTCCTCCCATCAATAGTATCTCACAATCATGATGCTCGTTGATTTTACTTTGCCTTCCATATGTGAGATCTTGGGGTAATTCTTGCAATGATACAAGAAATCCTCTGGTTGGAGCATGTGCTCCTCCTTCCTCTGCATGAGGCACTAGATATGCTCTAGATGTAACAGCGTTGTAACCCCCATCCTTCTCTTCATCTTCAATATGAATAGGAGGTAACTGCTCAATAAGAGGATCCTCCTTTGCAAAAGGAACCTTCATGCCCTCTTGTCCAAGGTTATGAAACAAGGATCTTGCCTCTAGCAAGTTATCATGCAAGATGTGAGCTCCTCCAATAGGTTTCTGAAGTGGTTTTGAGTTTGTAGGTCCTCCCAACTTATGCAAAAGTTTCATTGGTTCGATTGTTTCATGTTTCTTATCAAAATTCTCTACCAATCTCTTAGTGAACTTTGCAAAAGAAGAAGTGTTAACATTTTTCAATGAAAATGACTCAAACATCCACCAAGCATAGGCCTTACCTTCAAAGTGCAGCTCTGCAACTCTGATGGCTTCATCTTCAAAAACTTGGTGTCGCTGCAAATAAGTATGCAACTCCTCCACCCAAGCTTTGGCTGAACAAGTTGGGGATCCATCAAAGGTAAATAGAGAAAATCTATCCATGTCATGCAGCTTGCTCCTCTCCACCTTGATCTTGCAAAACTCTTTGAAAGTAATATGATCTCTAAACCTTTTAGTTTGAGATTCATACTCCTGTAGAAAACTACTAAGAGTTTCCCTCCTTGGAATTTCCTCTTCTTTCGTCTCTTTCATAGTAGATCTGGGCATTTGACTGCGCTGTGCATAATAGGGTGTAGCTGCATGCTCACACCTATCATGTGCCAATCTAGATCTAGCTCTAGATCCAAACTCCTCAAGAGATTCCATCTCTCCACTCATCCTCTTAAGATCTTCATTGATGCTCTGCATAGATTTTGGAAGAAGCTTTGAGAGCCTCTCCTCCTTTCCTCCTCCACATAATGGAGTCTTATTTATGTTCATCTCTCCTTCTCTTGATAGGTACATGGCTGAGTTCCATAGGCTGAACCACGCCTATGCTTTGATACCACTGTAATATCCCAAAATAGGGAAATTCTACAACAATAAGAATATCTTAAGATATTCTAAAGTTGGAGCTACAAAAACACCTGAACATAATAATGGATGTTCAGTGATAAATAGACTCATATGATGTGTTAAAAACATATAGCCATAAAATGAGTGAAACAACAGCAAAAGAAAAACTTCTACACATTCCCGAGTGGGGAAAATGCAGCAAATAGACCCTGAAAATGTTATTTCTGAATATCTGCGTTTTTACTGGGTGAAATAATGCTTGGTTCCCTTAGCATATGATATTAGGCCCTCACATACAAAAGGGGATCAGAAATAAATCCCTTTTGATATGTTAAACAGACCTCCCGGTTTCATATCAACTCAAAAATAGCCAAATCTCATGACTTAAGTTATGCAGAACAGACTGAAGCAAATAACAACATTATTTTCTAAGGGTTTCTACAGTATAATGATAGAAAAACATGGATCTAGAACTAAATGGAATAATATGCTAAGAAAATAAAGATTTGGCCTCCTTATTGCATTATAAAGCCAACCCAGCAATGGTTTCATGAAAGTACAAGTACAAAAAGAACATATCTGAATATTCAGCTCACAAAAATGCAGTCTTATTGCAAAATTACAGTAATATAGCTGAATAATACAAAAGAGGGATGAGAATCCTTTCCTCTAGCTCTCAGGGAGAAGGGTTGGCCCTTTCCCTAGGAAACTAGCTCAAAAACAAGGGTCTTAACCTTGCTGCAACAACTCTATGAAAAATGACGCAGTTCTTGCAAGGTACTACGTTGTAGGAAATGAGGAATAATTTGGCCTGCTGCCAAGATATGAAATGTGCTTAGAAATATTCCTAGTTGATCTCTCAAGAGAAGGAAGGCACCTTCTACTAAGAAACAAACCTGGAAGTTGTGTAACAAACCTCCATTGCAACACCCTGCAACTCAGCAATATTCTGCTACAGAAATAATGTTGGGACTGAATAATGGTGCTTGGCCTCAAGCCTGGATGTGGAGCAATATAGGACAAGCTCTCCCAAGAGGGCTCTCAAGGGAAGAGGTGGGATTCCCGCTCGGGAACACCCTGTTCTCAACAGCACTGCAACCCTGCTAAACAACAAGAGGAAGCCAAGTCTAAACAGACAAGATCAAATGATCAAATCAAAAGCATCCTCACAAAGGCTCCCATCCTCTCCATATATAGCAAGTGAGCCTCTTCACATTGGGTCCCATCCATATGTGCCATCAAGCCCATGCAAGTTGTCCTCCACCAAAACTGCGTTGTCCATCAAGGAGGTTCAATGTATCTAGACAGCTTTGTTGACTTGGTCAAAGTTGACTGAATCAACATGATCCCATCTCTGTTCACACCCAAGGGTGCTCAAATTAGCTACTTATTCTTACTCCTTTCACATTAGGAGTGTTATTGATCCTTCTAAGGAGGTTAATGGGCCTCCCTACCCATTTATTCACCTATCTAGTGATAAAACAACTCTAATATTAGATTTAGCTTGAAGGCTAAAAATTTGGAATATTATAGAGACCCACACCAGAGATCAGTGTAGAACTTTGGGGTGAAGTATTTTTGCTAGAGCACATTCCTCGCTAAGAGGGAGTTTTGAGATTTCTGGGTTTTGGGGTAGCATCAGATGTGCTCTAACTTTCAAAATTTGTGGAGGGACTAGAGTACATGAGATCTCCAAGACCCAAAAAGCGTTTTAAGAAATTCCATCGTGTTTAATAAATATTTAATAAATTAATATTTTTAATTAAGGACCCTAAGTCTAACTTAGGAAAATTAAAATATTAAAGTTAATTAAATTAAACATGTGATGAAAATTACTTAAGTCACGCGGATCAAGCATCTTCTAATCTAAGCCATCGATTCAAGATTAGATTATGGTCGTTGATATTTCAACGAGAAAAGTATAAGAAGAGGGCTTGGGGTTAGTTGGAGAACACACACACAATGGTAGAGCACTAAAACTAAGTTGGAATTCTAGGGCATGGTTTGCGAATAATTTCAGAAGTGTTTCAGCTACAGCGAGGGGCAGTATTAGCGAGGGGGATGGTCTAGTCACAAGACAAGAATAAAACAAGGGCATAGAAGCGACAGACCGAGGCAGAGCAAAAGCAACAGCTACGCAGCTCAGGCGAGAGCCCAACAGGGGCAGCACAGAGGCATCAAGAGCTATGCAGGGCTGACGTAGGCCCAGAAAGGGTAGAGCAAAGGCAGCAGGAGGTTAGGAGGGCTGACGCAGGCCCAACCAGGACAACACAGGGGCATCATAACCCAGTCTAGGGTGACGCAGGCCCTTCCTAAGCAGCGCAGAGGGCTTCAGAGCAGTGTTGGGGTTTCTAGAGGTTGGAAATGACTGAGCTATGTAAATCCCATTTGAGGGTGTGAATCAGTCAGTTTTCTATCTCCATAACAGAGGTATAGTTGTAGTTTTTATTTCTCTCTCAGGTTAATCAGTTTGGTGCCCATATCTATTGTACTTAGATTCTGCTTAATAATAAAACCCTCCAGCAGCCAAAAGACCAATTTTCCCGCATTGGGTTTTTCCAGGGACAGTTTTCTAGAAAATCCTTTTGTGTCACTTTGTCATTGTGCATGTTATTCAGTTTAGATCTGTATGTGTAGGTTGTTAATGTATTAACTTCGATGTTAATTCTGAAGATTTCATATTAATAACTTAATGTAAGTAGGAGAAGTAAAATAGAAATTTAACAGTAGGGTTTATGTTTAAGCATATTCAAAAAAATTTACATTTTGATGCAAAATATTTAGTGGGTAGCCCTGCAAAATTCTCTAGAGACTAGATCTTACCCTCAAGGGCCTAGGTCTAGCTCTTCTTCGACTTTATCCCTTAATCCAACCTGAAAAAATAAAAAATACAACACCCAAACCCCTAGTATATACAAAATTCTTAAAACCTTAATCCAAGTTAGAAAAATAATTTACAATTATTTTACAAATTATACAAGGGTTTTAAATGGATTTTGAGAAATAAATTTTCTAATATTTTTTCCTTTGATCAATGGATAAAAATGCTTTAGAAAATCCATGCACACTATAGCCTTAGCGACGATTTAATCCACCATATAAAAACTAAGGATCCAAGCAAAATGATCCTTGTCTACAATTTGTGAACTTGGAGACCAAGGACTGAAGTACCTATAATCACTACGTATTATCTCAAAATAATCATATAAAAGAACAACATAGGAATCTCGTAGTAATTACATACCACAAATCAATGAACAAGTACACATCGAGTTGCACCCCAAAGTCTTTTATTATGGCATAAAAAATAGTTCCTAGCAGGACAATAGTTTACACAAATGCTTCAACAACAATATTCTAGCTAAAGATCAAAACGACTAGAGACTCAACTGGCTCTCTAATTTATAGATAAATCTTCCAAGTGGAAAAATAACGGCTAGTTTCTTTGATCCTTGTCAAAATAATCTTGGTTGTCGATAAACACTTCAAGATCTTTTAATCTTGGCCCTTGATTTTTTTTTTTTTTGAGGAAATTTCGAAATTATCATTTAATTTCAATTTTAGTAGCTCAAAATTAATTATTTTTAGCTAATTTCCTCAAAAATTTGACTTTGACTTAACCACCAAGTTCCAAGGGTCCAAATTTTCTAGAAATATACAATATTCTCTTGGTGGAGGACCTTTAAAAATTGATTCCTTTAAGACCCACAATTTTTTCCACTTGGAGAATTAATTTTTCTAAGACAAATTGACTTGACTCTAATTAATTAATTTTTTGGCTTATAATTTAATTTTATTTTGCCAGAAAAATTAATTAATTTACACATGAGGGGATTTAAGTATTTTCCCACCCTCTAATACATAAGATTTTACATTTACAACCATCAAAAGGGGCAATACACATTTGGCTTGGACCCTAAATACACATAACCCATCTGTGACACAATATGATCTAGTAGACCAAGTGAGTTGTAATAAAATGATTAAGCCAACTAGCTTAAATCATTCCTAAACCACTTTTACATTAGACTCAACTAAAACACTAGGACTCACCTAAGATTTTGACAATAAATTCCACCCTAGCTTTGGGAGTTTAATTTGGAGGGAAAAAAATCTTCTGATTAGCCGTATTTAGAAACACATATAATCAGTGAGGTTAAAAAACCTCCTAGGATGAAATTCAAACCAAAATCATAGGCTTAACTAGGATGTTACATATAATCAAGGTCTTACTAGGATCATTTACATCATATAACTTGCATAATGGAATGACCATGACTCATGGACTACTAATAGGTGATTCGATCCTTGTTGAAAAATTTGGTACTTCCGCTTCCTTGGAACTTTGACAAATGCTATGCAATAACGTGATCCTTTGGTGTGTCAGTAAAGAAGAGTCTGAGAAACTAATGGAAGAATTCCATGCTAGATTTTGTGGATGACATTACGCCACTAGAACTACTACTCACAATATCTTAAGGGCTAGTTATTATTGGCTGGCCATCTTTGTGGAAACATTGAGCTTTGTAAAAATGATGACAACCATGCCAATTATTTGTTGGGAAACAACAACTCACTGCCACGCCTCTAATAAATGTTGTTGTAGATGCACCCTTCCAACAGTGGGACCTTGATTTCATTGGTGAGTTCAAGGATAACTTGAGCCATGGGCACAAATGGATTCTCACGACTACTTATTATTTCACAAAATGGGTTGAGGCCATACCAACTAAGAAAGTAACTGACCAGGTAGTCATGGACTTCCTTGAGGAAAAAATTATTACCAGGTTCGGTGTTCCAACCAAGATTGTTACTGACAATGCTAAGGCATTTGATTCCATGGCTTTGACATCCCTGTGTAGTAAACAAGGTATAATATTTTCACATTCATCTAACTATTATCCTCAAGGAAATGGACCAGCTGAATCAAAAAATAAGAACCTCATAAATATAATCAAACGAACGGTTGGGGAAAATAAAAGGAATTAGGATAGAAAGATTAAGTATGATGTATGGGTCGACCGATCGATAGTAAAGGCATCAACCAGATTTAGCACATTTCAATTAGTCTATGGTGTTGAGGCCCAACTACCTATCCAACTCCAGTTGCCCACACTTGAATTCCTAAAAAATTTCCCCGACCAACAAGACTCCATTCAAGCCCGTATCGACCAACTTGTTGAGGCCGGTGAAAATATAAGGAAATCCCTTGATCAACTTGGCCACAGTCATGATAAAATGAAAGTTTCTTTTGATAAACATGTTTGAAATAAGGCCTTTAAACTCAATGACTTGGTGCTTCTGTGGGATAAAATAAGGGAGAAGCGTAGCATGCATAAGAAATGGGACAACCCTTGGACAAGCCCCTTTAGAATAGCTGGCATAGTGGCCATCATAATTCTTATCATTTAGAAACTCTTGATGCAGAGTCCGTTTCTATTCCCGCGAATGGGAAACTCCTTAAGAGTACTACCCTGAGGGTACTTGAAATTGTATCATATTCATGTTAAGGTAGGATGCATTGCGTGTTGATTTCTCTCATTAGAACTAACATCATATAATATTATCATGATAATTTAGCTAATTAGATTAAAAGTGTGTTTAAAATCATTTTAATTTCTTATTGATTTTATGGCATAATACTAAGCATGGGTGGTCATAAGACACCACAAAAACATGTTTCCTCATGTGCTTGGTCTTTGATATGTATAGGTAATAGGTCTATGGTCCATAGAGATTTTTGGTGTTCTCATGAACTCCCATTCAAGTACATTCATGCACTCTTCTGAGCACTCATGTCCCAGTTGGAGCTAGATGTTACCCACCACCTATGGGTAGTATGCATAGGAGAAAATTTTCTCCAAGATGATCCTCAGCCACCAGATAGCTCAATTTCCCACTATCTTTGCCACTTGAGCCAGCCATGTGGTCCCTTGCCCATTTATTATGATCATATTTTTGAAGGTGTGTGTAACAACCCTGAAGGTATGCCTTTTCATTGGTATAGTTGAGTGATTTTTCTTACTTATCATGGACACTTTTGGGCATGTATTGGCGTGGGGATTCGATGGAAAAATTGTGCTAGGTATGTACTTTTGTCTCCTCTGCCCAATTTGGTGGCTAACCCTGTATCCTAGTCCCGTGGGATATCATTTACTGGCTATTAGATTTAGGTTGGCACTACATGGAAAATCTATACTTTTGTTGCATGGTCCCGCTTCCCGACACCATATACATCACTCCCCTCCACTCACTTTAACCCCATTTCATCACTTTTCCTATCTGATTCAACATTTGACCATTGGGTCCATAAAGGGTTAGCATCCCCTCCTCTTGTCCACACTTTGGTTAGGGATTGGAACAATTCCCTAGAGGTTGATGCAGCTAAAAAGAAAATAAAAAGCATAATTTGGCCACTCTCAATAGGAAATGTACCACAAAATGCAAAATATGGCCGGGACATACAAATTTAGCACATGGGAAAAATCCAAACATGAGCTCTACCCCTTATCTATGGCCATCACCCTGGTTCCTATGGGTCTTAGATGAGCCCCCTCCACATTAAGGAACCCATGATTGTCCCAACCCCTGGTGGGAAATTAACTGCCCCACCTCAAAGGGGGTATCTAATGCTATATCCTACACATCATGCTCTCATCCCTTGGAGCCTCGAGCAGTTATGAAGAAAACTCAATCAAAGGAAAAATGAATATGAAGAAAGGCCGAAAAAAAAGGTTGGGGTAACTCATGTACCATGATTTGATCTCTCCTACAATCATATACCCAAGCACGAGCTTCCCCTATTACCACTACCCTTTTACCATAGCATGTGGCTTGTAGCCTTCCCTTGATCCCCACTCCATTCCATCATCATATCACATGACACCTACCAATTGATGGATGTACCATGGGAATGTAACCCCCTTTAAAGGTTGAAATCACCTAATAGGTTCCTTGGTTAACCTCCTTATTGAGCTTGGAGACACTTTCACATGCCAAAGCCCACTATGGAAGGGCATGCCACCATGAAGTGTCCACTTGATTCCATTATTTGTAAGCTCTTTTACTTGATTACTCTAATTATTTTCTATATGGGAGTGAAATGGGACATGTTGGATCTTATGCAAGATTGCAGGAAGGTATCCATTTGGGGTTTGGTCTCCTTATACGAGGTCAAACCCCTTAAAGGTCCATGTTGGAACTTAGAGGGTGGGCATAGAGAGCCATGGGCCTCCACCATAGCAGAGATCACTTCATGGATCCCCAAAACCATTCAATGATTGCTCGTGTTCCACCTTTTGAGTGAGGATGAGGCACTTGGATCACCTTTCCCAACCGAATCCACACTTGTACCACACACTTGGAAGAGGTTCTATGGTAATACCACTCTTCACTATGATATGCCCTAAGAGATTCCCCTCGGACACTGCAAAGATGTTATTCTTGGGGTTAATTGATATGCCATATTTTCTACAGTGCTCAAAAATATGTTTCATATGACATATAGACGATATGATCTTTTCTTTGAGAATATCATCACATCATTAAGGTAGACCACCATGCTTTGAACAATCATCCATATGAACGCAATGTCTATTTTATTTTAGAAGGAGGCTCCAACATTTATAATACCAAAGGGAATAATTGAATGAAAAATTCCCCCATTTTGTTTTAAAGGTAGTCTTCAATCTATTTGGTTCAGCAATGAGTGCCTGGTTGTAACCAAAAAAGCCATAAAGTAAAGAGAACATCTCAGATCTAGAAATCGTTTGAAGGATCTACTCCATTGAGGGGACTGGGTAGTTTTCATTATTATAAGTCCGGTTAAGATTTTGGAAATAAACACACAAACAGATCTCACCAAAATTCTTCCTTACAAGAACAAAGTTGGAGATCCACATGGAATGTCTGACTATGAAAGTGATTCATGCGTTCAAAAGCTTTTTCAATTCTTTTTATATGAGAAGCTCAAGCATTGATTCACTTTTATCAGATTCTATTAAAAATGCTTGACCCTGCCCTTTATCAGAATTACATGCTAAATAATACGAGTATCGATACTTCATAGATAACTCAATGAAATATCTCCTCTCCTCACAGGAGCAACAAGTACCAAGATTTAGAAACTTGGGATTTTCCTCTGTTCCAAGATTGATTTGCTCATGCATTAGCATGGAAATTTGAGCCTTTATGTTTGGGGGTCCCTAGAATTGGTTCTGTAAGTCAAATATCTTTTCAAGAGAAACAACATACCTGGGCATTGGTTTTCCCTTGCTTATAGTAGTTTCCTCCTGTAAGGTATTTTTGTGTTCATCTTCGTCTATAGTTGTGTCTTTGAAAATGTTGACATTGGTTAGGAAGTCCAATATTTGTTTATCATCATTGAAAACATGCAAATTACTTACGTTATTTTACACAACATGCTTATAAAATATTTCGATAGAGAAGCTTCCCCTGAGTGGAATGAACCTAGTCGCAACATTAATTAATGTATTGGCTATGGAATTATTAATTCTTGAAACTTATTTGATACCAAAAGCTTTAAATGTAGATATTAATTGACACACCTCTTGTTGGTAATTCTTGAAATGTGGTGACCTACAATGGATAGTATTGCATACCTATCTCTTGATGATCTTAGAATCACCAATTACCTTTAGAAAATCCACCTTCAGGTCAATGGATTTCTTTAATCCAATAATCAACACATCATACTCTGCAGTGTTGTTAGTAAATTGGAATTATAAATGATAGGAAATACAAATTTATTTTTTTCGAGGTCCATCAGGATACAAGTTGCGGCTACTCCATCCTGTGTCTTTGACCCATCATAGTATAGCATCCATATGTCAGTATAACTAGAATATAAAGCAAAACTATTTAAATATACAATACAATTTTCATTACCACCAACTAGAGGGTAGGGAAGGAGTTGTAGATGTATATATAAAAAAATTAGTGACGACATGGCTTGGTAAAAACCAATATCATATTCTAAGAAGCATGTCCCCAATTATTCTAGAGCGATGTTGATTAGTTCATCAGGCAGTTCAAGCTCAACAACCGTATGCTTCATATATGGCTCACTATTAACCCTAATATTATCGTACTTTCCTTTATAAGGTAGACATATATGAGACAAGTTTATGGCAAAATACCCTTGAATTTTACTATACTAGTCTCTGCTCAGTAAAAGGCCATATGCTTCAGAAATATTAACAACCATAATATCTATCAACTATCACACCCTTGCATCAAAATAAATTATAATCAATGCATTTTTCAACTCTCCCACAAATCTAACTTGAGATCTTTCAAGTTGATCAATTCTCACATTTGTCTCCTCTGGTTCAACATTGATTTTCTTGCAAATCGATAAAGGCATGATGTTTGTCGATGCACCATAGTCGACAAGACAATTGTGCACATTGTAATTAAATATCTCAAACGTCAACACGAAAAGAGACACCAAAGATATTTTATTAGAATTCACTGCATTAAAAATGGTTTCAAGATTTATCGAGACTTTATATTGACCGAAGGAAGTTGTCTTGGAAAAATTAGTGGCTTTACTAGCTGAAGACATGGATGCAAAAGTCTTGATGACCAATTCCCTCTGCCCAGACAACTTGGCCAACTTGTAGAGTAGGATATTTGCTCGTGAATTTTTCATATCTTCAATTATGTTATATCCAATATCAGAAGATACAGTCTCTTCCTTAGACAATTGAATAGAGTTCATTGGTTGAGAAGGCTTAGCAAAAAATTTAGTAGTGTCAGAATTACTTTTAGTACTTGGTGATGTATTCTTTGAACTTTACCTGGCTGAGGATTTAGGAGTCAAATCCTAGGCAGGGTTTCTCGGGGGAAAATTCCTTCTTAACAACACCTTCTTCTTGTATTCCAAGGTGGGTTTAGCCATTGATCCTTTAATCCTCAAATTATAAGTATTTAGAGGTTTAGAAAGAGGATTTTCTCCAACCAGAGCTTCTTGAATGGATTGAACCTCACCATACCTAACAAATTCAATCACCATCACATATGAGCTAGCATTGTCTTCAGTAGGGGAGGCCTCTTCTTTTCCATTTGATTTCTCTCCTTCATCTTCAATTGTTTGCTCATCAAGAAAAAATTTCACCATTATAGTCATGTTATGCACCCATTGTGGTCATGTCTTCTCTAAGTGAGCATCCTGGTGGAACGCACAATTATTTTCCATGCCTACTTCCTTGACATTAAGATTGAAATTTTAGTTTTGGGCCGATTTAGCTGGAAGATTGTTAATTTTCTTGAAAATGGCTTGAAATGTTTACTATTGGAAGATATTTCACTTGTTTTCGTCTTTAAATCACAAACTTCATTAGTTAATTGATTAAGATACTTAGCCAGAGCTTCAAAATCAAAGGAATCTTTATCATTAGATTTATTGGAAAAGGCTTGAGATTTCTTACCAATAGCCTTTAAGTTATCTCATGCTTTGTGTCTTGGTGCTCCTATGGAGATAAAACCTTCTCAACTGCAAGGGATTCCTCAAAGTTCTCCACTAGTGTAGCTTTTGATTCTCTCTTTATGAACATAGAAATATCTCAAGGCAGTGATTTATTATAATAATCAATCGTGATAGAATCATGGGGAGTAGCATCATTCGGGAAAATTTTCAAGATAATAGTGAAACGTAGATTGAAATATTTTACCTTTTCTTTCGTACCCATATTCAACGAAATTAACTCTGAAAGAAGCATGGAAAGTGTCTTTTCTTTGTGAAACTTTTCAATAAAGGCCTTTTAAAAGTCATCCCATGTTTGAATAGACGCTATGGGTAGGGTATGATGTTGGGAATCACGATTGTCGTTAGACCAAAACCCACAGGTGTTAGTCAATGATTGCATCGCTATAGATAAGAATCCACAAGAGGTGGTTAGTCCATGTCACGAAACGAGAGTGTTGGTTTATCCAATGTTCGACAATCTCCCCCCAACGTGAGTCGGGTGTGTATCGAACTTGTGACCTACGCTCTGATACTACTTGTTGGGAATCACGATTTTCGTTAGACCAAAACCCAAATGTGTTAGTCAATGATCGCATCACCCAAGATAAGGATCCATGAGAGGTGGTTATTCCATGTCACAAAACACACAGGGAGCGTTGGTTTATCCAATGTCCAACATATGATATCATGCAACAACCTTATTCTCTACAGTGCACATAAACAATATGCATGCAACGTCATCATGATGTACTCCTATTGAGAGATAGAAATTGCTAATGTCATATTTAGCGGTAGTCCCTTTCTCCAGGTAATACTTAGGAAGGATTGTTTTTGGATGATAAGGCATCTCATGAAGAAAAAATTTAATATCCAAAGCAAACTATGCCATCCAAGCCAAAGGTTGTGGTTGATTTCTGGCCATATTTCAGTTGTCTTCATCCCTTTCTGAATCAAAGCCTAAGCTTTTGATATCATTCTGTAAATTCCTCTCATTCCTTAAATTCTCTCCACCCTCCAGTATTATAAAGTGGTCATTGTTATCTCAAGCTACTGAGTTTCCACCTTCCAAATTTTCTTTCCCAAAATTTTCCTCTTGAGCTTGCTAAGAAGTAGTTGTACTTTGAAGGCCTTCTATCGATCATCTTTCTAAAACATCCGCAAAATCATCCAAAGTCACATTGACCAATTCTTCCATTGAACTAACTAAGACTCCTTGGTGAGTTGTATGTGGTTGGGTCACATGTTTATGGGGCAGGACAGATGCAGTACTAATAATTTTGATACTCCTGGTAAACTAATGGGTAGTAGGGTGTATGTATCTCAATTTTTCCTAGGTGACTTTGTATGTTGGTTCACGACTACCAGGAGGGGCTTCAACTGCAAGTGTTTCCCAAGTAGGAGGGGTAGGTGAATGGGAGTGAGGTTTGTTACTCACTTTTTGGGAAGGATTAGGGAAAGAACGAGGATTTGTACCGCCAACAACTAAGGGATCTCCCTGGTGTAGAATCATAACTAGAATCTACATTTTTTGGTATGGGAGTCCCATCCGATATGTGGGCCTAGCTTCCACCATGTTATTTGAAGATCCACTTTGGAAAAGATGAACAATGATGTTAGAGAACAAATAAAACTTTCAACAAATACAAGTTAAGAAACTTTATGGAAATTGAACATATATATTTCTATTCAAACATAACAACTGCTAAATAACATGGCATGAATCTCAAAGGAAGCAATGCTAGAAAGACTTTAGCTAAAACTCATGCATAAGATAGATTCATCTATCGAACATAAATTAGTTCATAATTGATAATAAACAAAAAAACATATAAAATCATACAATCCCATAGATGATATGTTCTTAAATCAATAAATGAATTTATATAATCTAAACATAATAAAAGAAATGCATATACCATCATATTGGCGCAAGAAGAATCCCACAATGTCTGACAATACATGTGAGGAACTACATACTTAGGCACAAAGAGCTTAAAACATTAAGCTGAAATGTTCATAACATCATCACATGAAATGTCCATGAAGTCCAGTAATTGAAATACAAAGGCACTACTTGAATCCTCAAAAGGTCTATTATTCTCAAAACAATATGCACAAATTTCATCCAAAACTAAATTTCCTTCACATCTAGCCATGAGGGTATATTTATAGAAGGTAGGGTGACCTTCCACCTACCATGACATTTCATCTATCCTATTCATGACCCTTAAAATTCACTATGACATTTCACATTCCAAGAATCTCTCTCTACTCTAAATATTAATACACTATTAACAAAAATACGAATTACATCAATATTAAAGACATAAAGCATTCCTAAACGACTAGTCTAGTGATTGAGAGATTTAGAAAATCAGCCTGCAAATATCGAACTAGGTATGCCTGCCACAACTTTTATTCACATACAAGTGTTATAATCCTGTGTTGCAACTCATCCCCATGCTTGTTAAGGAATTTTAGTGCATTTGGTATCAAGGTGGGATTTTTGGCTTGTACTTGATTTGATAGGGTCATGATATTTGTGTATAGCCTCACAAGCTCAAATACATATTGAGCAATCACCTCTTTTGTAGCTCCCAATTCATCTCTTGCAACAACTTGTTTGATGGGATTCTAGAAAGATTGAATCTCTTTCTTGACTTCTTCTTTGGATGTCACTTTTCCCAATGCACCAATCAAAGGGATATTTTTCATGTCGTTAAAATATTCCAGTGTGTTGTAGGTATTATATGATGTTATTACCTTGTCCAAATCCTTGGCCAATTTTTCATGTGATTACATTTTGATTTGGACAACAACATTATAATTTTAAGGTGTTATCCATTTTTTCCTTAAGAGCTCCTCGGGTGCATTGGGATAATGGTTGGTCCATTCATATATGTGATCAATTATTGAGGTGGCCAGTTTGATCATCATCCCTCTTTCTTTTTTAACTTAATATTCATGCTTGGGAAATGAGGCATAACTTGATGCAAGATCATTATTTCATTATCAACCAATACCATTGCTTCCTCTAATATCTTAACATGTTCCAAAATAGATGCTCGCAAGTCCTTATTTTGGGACTATGGGACAAGCAAAGCTTGGTTCTCATTCTGTAATTATAGGATCCTTTGCTCAGAGGAGGCCAACTTTTCCTTCAAATATGCATTCTCTTTTGTTAACTAGTCCATATTAAATTTTGTAGCAACAACAAAATAATTTCTAGTTGAAGCTATAATCCAAGGGTTCATCATTGTGTTCATGAAAATTAATATAGGCTTTATCAGATTATCATCCAAGCATTTGCGCCTTTCCTGCATGATTTTGCATTGGACTTGGTCAAAGGTAATCCTAGAGATATCCAATACCTATTCATCATATTCCTTCATAATGCCCAATTATTGCAATGGGAAGCTCCTACCAGTGATAGGAGTAGATGGTCAAATTTTCAAAGTGGGAAAATCCAACTACATTTCGAAGGCCGTTGACTAATTACCTTCTACTATTTTATCTTCTTGTTCTTTGGTGAGTAGATCTTGCTCGAGTTTCTTGGATAAAGCCTCTTGTTGTTGCTTGGCTTCCTCTTCCTCCTTTTTATTTTCCTCTTCTTCTTTCATTTGTTGTTAATTTTTTTTCTTTTTTATCTCCTCCTCTTCTTTATGTTTCCTCATTGCTTCCTCTTATTTCTTCTTGGTCACTTTTGCATTATTTCTCTTTTGGGATTCTTTTCTTTTATTTTCCTCCTCTTGCTTTCTTAGGCTTTCTTCTTCTTCTTTCTTATTCTTCAACTCTTCTTTTTTTTATTGAGCCTCTTCTTCTCGCTTTCTTTTTTTCTCCTCCTCTACCTATTTCTTTCTTGCCTCTCCCTCTTGTTGTTACTTCCAATGGGCTCCTTCCTTTTCCACCTTCTTGTTACTCTTTTCTTTGTTGGTTTCTTATCCTTGCTTCCTCTTTAGGATGGTAGCCCTTGCTTCTAGACTCATGCTCTATTATGTTTCATTAATTTATTGTTTAGAATCCTTCTCTTATCGCATTATTGATTCTACTACTTTGTTTGTGTTACTGCTCAAATTAGAAGGGGTCTTAAAAGGGGATCCTTGAAGGGATACTACCAGGATAAGGGCAAAAATAGAGAAATATCCCATTCTCACCTTGACTATGGCTTCCTACTCTTTACATGCTTTAACTAATGGGAGGAGACCCGTTATAATAAGGATCATGAAATGAATGGATCAATGATATGTCGAGGGGTGATCCTGGAGGCCTATTCACAAGAGAGGCTCAAATGTATATCTTGCTTACTTTGGAAGGGAAGGTTTAAGGCTCTCAAGGAAGGGCTCAAGTATAATTTCAAGGTTTAGGTTTAGGGTATGTATCTTATAATGTAGGTACCCAAACCCTAAATTCTTGTGAAGGCTTGGATTCCAAGTGATATTTGAAGAACGGTTCTTAAGAGTGTATGGGACCACACGGAACCAAGTGACCCTGGGGTCAGGTCAAGGGGGTATGGTTTAGTAACCAATACTATACTTGACCTAATTCGGAGGGAGAATAGGACCAAAGTATTAATTTTTAATGCAAGGTAATGTGGGGGTCCCAATAAGGTTCCTAGCCCAAGGAAACCAAGGGAAAAACTTGATCTTGAGACTAGGGCTTGAGGTATCTCAAAATTCCACTGTCGTAATTTCTTCAAAATTGGAGGGTGCCTAGGAGAAACCCTAGAGCAAAATATCCCTATAGATAAAAAAATTTCAGTTAATATTTTGCAAGATAAATTATGCCCTAGGAGACCTAATGGGCTAGGCCTAGAAAAGAAGAGGTGAGAGAAGGACAATAGGTTTAAGGTGATCAAAATATGGTCAAACAATACCTACTCCTTTAGGGATTTTTGGAGTCAAGAGTATTATGAGTATGGTTATTGGATTTTCTATGTCAAGGAGGTCTCAAAGAAAACATGGCATAACATTAGGGCAACAATAAAAGCAACTTCAAAGACTTTATACTTCGTTTTGAAAAATATATGGCTTATCAAGATGAATTTCAACGATGAATCATCTCTAGGAATATTCATTCATTATACATGGCCATACATGAAGCATCACTATCTAGAAACAAAATTTCCACAACTTCACATAAATGGATGTGGTAAATTAGCCCTAGTATAGAGGAATCCAAAAAATAATGTATGTGACAAAAATAGAAAGAAAGAATAGCATTAAATTTCACTTGCATGTATAAGATTATATCAAACCATCAAAAAATTTCCAATCAAGAATCTCCAAGACAAGAGAAAATTATCCAAACATCAAAATTCATTCCAGGCTCCAAAATTTGTCCTCCAAGAAGGATAGCGAAGTTCTCTAAAGAGATACAAGTCCAATCTAAGTGATGATGCTTAAATGAAATCACATCACTTGTATTTATACACTTCTAATGAGTTCGATTTAGCTAATTAGACCTAATTTAGCCCCTAGAATAAAATAATGTGAAAAATAACAATATTTTTGTGACAAGCCCACCAAATTAGCTCAAAATCAAAATAATAAGCCTCTCAAGAGGTCGAATGATCAATAATACATGTCGTTGGGCCTTAGAGGAGTTCTAATTAAGTCCATAGGTGCCATGATGTGAAATAGGACTCCCAAAAGTAGTCGACAAGGGGTTTTCCCCTTGTTCTCAAAATAGTAAACATGTGGTGCTCCCAATGGGTGTTGGGGCACACAAGTGTCTTCACGGGTTTTCAACCTGATAAAATATTTTTGTAGACCACTTGAAAGGGCTCATATGATGGTATAAGTGATGCCACATCATCATACAGGTCCTGGGTCATCTTCCAAGTGCATGGTATAGCTGTGGGGCATGTTACCCACCACTTTGTGGGTGATATCCCTGGGAGAAATGTTTTCTCCAATATAGTCCTCAGTTGGAAACCAACAAACCCTTGCAACCACCAACTAGCTCGATGTGCCATTTTTCCACCACCTGAGCTAGCCATGTGGTCCATCACCCATCTTTCATGATCATATGTTTGAAGGTGGGCCTTCCGAACCTGAATTTATGTCTTGTCATTTGGTAATTGAGTATTGAGTTTTCTTATAATGGAAACTTCTAGGCATGGATTAATGGGGGGATTCAACGGAAACCGTGAAATTATTTTGTTCTTTTTCCCTGATATCACTCTCCCCAACTTCCCAAGGCTAAAAATAGGATTAGAGAAAGGTAACCACATAGCAGGCTTTAAGTCAGGTAGCTAGCCCTACCAGGACCAGAGAAGGCTCTCACATTGTCACTTTTACAATCAAAGGAATGACTGAGTATCTAATGATCTTAGGCTAGGTATGTAAGCTCAGTAAATAGGATTTTTTTGATGTTTTTAGTGCTGGATATAAAAGTCAGTGAGTAAACCATGTATAAGGTTTGTAGGTCTGAAATCCAAGGTGAATTTGCAGAGAATATGTGAGGCTATATAGGTAGTTTGAAATAATTTTAATAGGTCATCGAGTATAGGATGAAGTAGAAGAGAGTTTGAATGAGAACTAAGGTGAATTCATTCAGTTTAGAAGCAAATAAACACAACAATGTAAACCTTGTCTAAAACAGAACATGAATAAACATGATTTATGCTCATAAAAATTTATGAAAGAATAAGACATGGTTTTAAGCATGAAATCATCAACATACATAAGAAGAACAGATGCTCCAATTCATACCACAAGTATCTCAACACAATTCTTGCAAATTTTTCTCTGATTTCATTCCAAATTGATTATTACAAAATCTCTACTGCAATATGAGACTAGCCAACCCAACAAAAGACTAAATCAATTCTAATTATAGAAAATATGGACTATGACACCTCATAAGGTCGAAATCCCATCCAAAATGGATCATAAATACACAAGGTGAGTCATTTCCTAGATTCTAGGGAGGTTAGAAACCATTCCCTAAATTTTATCTATGAACTATGAGTGTTTGTCCCTTACATTAATTACATATTCCCTCATGATAGGAGGAAAAAACCAACTCAATAACTCTAATTCCAACTCATAGAAAAGAAAAACCTCTAATTTTTGACAATTTATGAGCTTGAAAAGTGTCCTGACGAATCCAATGTTGATTTGTGCATTTCTGACAGAAGGGTAACAAAAATTCGCAGAAGCGTAACAGAAATTTGGAGGCACTTTTGAGGAACTTTTAAGAGTACAAATCCACTTCTGAAAGAACATTCAACTAGCCCTGTGTGTCTAGTTTCCAAAACATCTTGAATTTTTCAAAATGACCCATCGGAATGCCTTAAAAAATCCATTCTCCCAAGGTTACTCCAAAAGCATAATAGAGGGTCCAAAAAGGTGGGAAAAACATGGAAAATGAGTGGTTTTTGAGATTTTCTCCAAAATTATAGCTTTTCATGCCATGGGGGTTCCTAATCTGTGATGTACTCCTCAAAATACATCCATCCATGTAAATAAATCATCATTTGGATGCCCCCAAAATAAGAGTAACAAAATTTTGTTACCCTTCTGCAATGAGAAATTTCTAGAATTGTGCAAAAATCACAAAAATACCAAAATTGATCAAAAATTCCTAAAATTGGTTCTATGGCACCTGTAAGTGATGGGATAAATAGCCAAAGAATCTTGAGCCAATAATTCCAAGCTATCCTTCTCTTTAAGCTTCATTTGCACCTCTTTTAGCCTTTTCTTCAATTGTTTTAGCCTTATTTGAGAAATGGTGTTCCCAGTGTGATAGTGGTTTTCCATGTGTCTTTGCAGCTTATTGTCCCGCTTAGCCCTCTTCAAGAGCTTCTCCAAATGCTCATTTACCCTTGACAACCAAATATCTATGTCTTCATTAATCTCCATGGATATAAGCTCAGCAAAGGTCAACTCTTCAAGTGGATGAGTTAACTATCTTTCTCGGCCCAATGCCCTTTTGAGGCCTCTTATTTTTGGTCTTCTTGTTTGTGTTTCAGCCTCCATGTCCTGCATTTGATAAAAAACAATAACCTCCTTACCTTTACCTCGGTTTGCCTCTATGTCTGACTTGGGCTTGCTTTGTAGGAGTTGATTCACTTTCAATTCAAAATTTTCTTGCTGTAAGAAAGTGATTTGAGAGTTAGCAATGGAAAACATCTTCTTCGATTCTGCTATTTCCTCATCTTTTTCTTTGATGATCTCTTCAGCTGATCTGACCTCCACCTGCTTTGCTACCTCAACCTCCAACGACATTGATTCAATATGTTGACGCAAAAGAGTTTTCTCCTCTATCTCACATTGTCCCACAATGGTGTCAAGTGTAAGAACACTTTTGGCCGACTTAGGTGCAAAAAATTGTCTCTTCCCTTTTTCATATGTGTGAGTATACTCAACAACCCTAGGAGCATGTGAAAGTTGAGTTTGCATGCTAGAAGAGAAAACCTCCATTGGTTTTCCTGATGATGTACTAGGTAATATAGAAGGGCCAATGGTAGGCGTTACTGACAATCTCTCCAAGAAATTTCCCCAAGTCATGTTGATGGAGGATAGGTGATGCAACACAATGAGATTGATTAGACCATGATGAAAAATACTAGTGTGATGATATTGTATTCTACTGTAAACCTTCTCATTCATCTTAATCAAACTCTTGTACAAATAATATGGCAAATCAAGTGTTTTGACAGAGGTGAAATGCATCAAAATCCTGATATGATGTCTATACAACCTGGAGAATCTTCCTTCACATGTGAAGTACTTCATTATGAACATCATCAAAGGAGCATAGTTGTTTATGAGGTTTCTGAAAGAAAATAGGTAGTCTGGCTCATCTCTACCATGAAGCTTAAGAAATTGTTTGTAGTTTTCAATGTCTAACTCCATGCCTTTGAACCACTTCTCTCCATGAGAAGGGATACCTGTTCCTGAAGAAATTAGGTCTGATTATAGGCTTATCTCCATACCTGCAATAGTGACCTTTCCCATGTTGTAGCTTGTTGTAAACAGGCTGGTCAATTGAAGATGATACCCCTCTTCCATGAGCCTTTCACAAAATATCAAACACTGAGCTCTCTCAAAGCATCTTCTCGCCAATGGCAAGGTATTTATTTCATGCATTGTGAAGGGTTCTAGACTGAGGTTGCGCACTCCCTTGAAGCTCTTCTTTTCACTTTCCATTGTGTTTGTCACTGGAATGATGAAAACCCGAGGGTGTTGATGAGATGAGTGAATGTATGGAAATATAGAAAAACAGAGTGCTGGGAAGTGTGAGTTTAGAGGATGAGATGAAAGATCATGAAGTTGAGAGAAATTCTAGAAAAAAATGAGTTTAGGTAAATGAGGTAGGTTAGGGTTTTTCAAATTAAAATTTTTATACACCATGGACAAGTGACAATGTGAAGAAAAAATAATTGAGCATGAAAATGTTTTAACACACAAAAATTTAACCACAAGATGACATAAGAGTGATAAATTAACTTTAATGAAGGCTTCACAAGGTAAAGGAGCCAAGCTTTGAGTTGGTTTGGAAGTTTTTCAAGCCAAAAACCGAAAACTGCTTCTTTTACAGATGCGTAACAACACCTACAGTAGTGTAACAACTAAGGCCAAAAGCATAACATTGTGGCTATGTAGTGCCTGCACAGCGCTCAGAAGTGTAACAACTGTGCGTAATACCCTCCAAAAGCATAACAATGCCTCCCAGAAATGTAACAATGTCACCTAGAAGCGTAACAAGAGGGGTAAAAAGCGTAACAACAACTATTTGAAGGGTATAAAATGGATTTTAAAATGAATTTGATGCTTGGATTTGGAATTTGGAACACCTTTGGAGTGCAAGTGAGGTAGAGAGGTGTTCTTCCATACATCAAAAGGGTAACAATGAATGAAATTGAGTTTACCTTTGCCTTTTATAAGCTTGAGATGACCTTTTTTCCTTTGAAACCTTGAAATGAATTTTTGAACCTTTTACATCTGAAAATGAACCTTTTAAGACAAGACAAGTTGTCTTTGATATTTGGAAATGACCCTTTTGTCTTTGACTGAGATAATAAGTCAGAAATGACCTCTTTGAAGCTGTGACACTTGATTTCCTTTTAATGAGATAGTAGGACATAATTGAGTTGCTTTGAACTTTTTGACACTTGGTCATTTTAAACAAGACAAATTGTCTTTATTTCATTTCCTGAGCATGCTGGCTCCTTCTTTAGGATTTTATGAATGGGATGAAGGGTTAAAGCCTTGTTTTAAGTGACAAATTGAACATTTTTCAAAGGCATAGATGACCCTAAACAGTGACCTACATGAGTTGGAGTGACATAACCCTAGACATTTTAAATGATAGTGATGGAGATGACCTTGATAATGATGGTGTCAATGAATGAAATGAAGGAGAAACATACTTGACCTATACTTATTCAGTGACCAAAATTATTTTCTAAAAACTTGTTTTAAAAAGTAAAAAAATTGACCTATGACGGAAAACAACTAAAAGAGTTATTTTTGATCACTGACATACTTGAGCTAACATTGGCTCCAACTGGGGATGGAATATCCTTCAGGAGGTGTCAAGAGCACCGTAGATCAGGTAGCGTTACCATTGGGCAATGCAGTAAAAAATGGACATTGAAAAACTTCGACAAACTGGAAATGATGAGCTAATTCTGGAAATGACGTTGACTAGAAAAATCTGACTTGACTCTGACTTGACAAGTAACTTAAACTTTTTTGAAATTTTTGAAAGAAAACATGAGCTAAAAGTAGAAGTCTCGTGGCCTTCTCCTCAGGCTTCAAACTTCTGCAAAAAATTCCTTATTTCTTGGGCATCAAATTAAATGATATGTACAGTGACAGTGAATTTCATCTTCAATGATTAATTAAGATAGTTTTTAGGAACCTACCATTGATTGGTCCTCCCAGCACTTCTTCCCCCTCAAGATCCTCTAGAAGAAATGCATTATTACCTCTGAATGCAGTTATCTTGTAAGGTCCTTTCCATAGATTTTCAAACCTTCCGTGCTTACTCGTATCTTCATTCCAGGCATCCCAACGAAGAACAACATATCCAAGCTTGAAATCATCAGCTTTGGTCTTCCTATCATAAATTTTGTTGACTTTATCATGAAGCTTTGAAGTATGAATAAAGAATTCATCTCTTGACTGTTGTAGATGGATCATTTCGTTGATTCTCCGCTAAATGTCATTTGGCTCACTGTCGATCTCTCGTAGAATTTTCATCACTGGTATAGCTAGAGAAGTAGGAAACACCATGTCAACACCATAAACAAGCTATAAAGGTGACATGCTGATTAATATTTTAGTGCTAACTATATCTGCCCATAGAGCATTGGTGAGCTTCTTTTGCCAATTCCTCTTTTTTTCTTGCAGCATATTCTTGATTATGTTCACCAAATATTTATTTCACAATTCAACAAGCCCGTTGCCTTGAGGATAGTAAGCTATGGAATGATCAAGACTAATGTGATACTTATCACGAAATTCAATAATTTTATTGGACTTAAAGGTAGCTACATTGTGAGTAATGATTTTATGTGGACAACCAAAATGAGACAGAATATTGTTCTCTAGGAAATGAATAATTACAGTATCAATATCTTGCCTCGTTGGGATGGCTTCAATCCATTTAGTAAAATAATCTGTGGTTTTGAGTATCCATTTATGTTGAGTTGCTGATGAAGGATGGATCTCGCCAATGAAGTCAAGTCCCCATTGCTATAATATTTCTTTCACTTCAATTTGTTTTAAGGGCAAAGGCAAGAGCTTCCTCTTTCCCTGAAAGGTTTGGCATTCATGACAGCTCATGAATTTTTTATAAAAATTAGAAAATAAACTTGGCCAATAGAATCCCACCCTCAATATATTGTTAGTTGTAGTATTCCAATAAATATGACCACCACAGTCACCTTTATGGAAATCTGTCATCACTTTTTCAACTTCTCCTTCAACCAAACAATTCAGCAACACTCCACCTGGATATTTCCAATACAAGACACCATTAATAATGTAATACTTACGATCTCTTAAGTTCAAATATATAGCCTTGATACTTGGCAAGCCGAGAGGAGGAATCAAGTGTTGCAAAACATGAAATATATCAGCATACCAAGGCGATAAATAGAAAATTTCAAATACCTCAGGTAATGTTTCAACCTCTTGTTCTTCAGATAATGCAGCAATAATATTGATGTCCAAAGCATGGATATTTGAATCCGCCATAAGCTTCGCCAGACCTTTTCCTTTTATCAGATTTGTGGGCTTGATCTCCAAGTTATCTTCTAACATATTAGTGATCCATTTAACTCTCCGCCCTTCAGGATCATTATGTGTAAGCACATCTTTGACAACAACGTTTGGAACATATGCAATGACATGAGAGTGGGGAATGTAGACACGGAAGTCCTTCAATGCTTTGACTAACACCAAGGCCCATTTATCAATGATGTTGTACTTCAAGGCTGTGTCTCTTATGGTTCTACTGAAGAAGGCAATGGGCTGCTCCATGTTCTGATTTTTCTTTTGTACGAGGACAACAACAAGAGTATGCTCCAAGGCAAATGAAAAAATGATAAAATCAAGTGTATAATCCAAAATAATAAGAATAGGAGCACGAGATAAAGCCAATTTATCTTGATTGAATGATTTCTTCACCTCTTCAGACCATTTTACTTCACTACTTTCTTCAACATGTCAGTAATTTTCCTTAAGTGTTCAACAAGATTAGGGACAAACCTTCTAAAAAAAATTGGTTTTGCCATTGAATGACTATATTTTCTTTTTTCTCCTAGGATAGTCCAAGGTCTGAATTGATTCAATCCTTGAATAATATATCATAATTCCATATTTGATATCATATGGCCCAACAATTTACCTTCCTCCATATCGAAAAGACCCTTCTTTGGGTTCAGTGATATGCCAAACTTTCTACATCTCTGAAAAATTGTTTTCAAGTGCTGCAAGTGTTGCTCATCTGTCTTGGAAAAACACGATATCGTCAAGATAAATAACTAAAAATACATCCTTTTCATTGGTGAAATAAATATCCATCGCTCTCTGAAAAGTATCCCCTGCATTCTTCAATCCGAAAGGCATTTTGGCATACATGAAGATGCCCCAAGGTGTTGTGAAGGCTGTCTTTTCTTGATTATCTAGATGGATGAAAATTTGACTATACCCGGAGTATCCATCCAGCAATTAAATTATTGAAGATCCAACTACCCTTTAAAGAATATGGCCCATCTTTGGTAGTGGGTAATTGTCCTTCAATGAAACTTTATTCAGATTTCTGAAATCAATGCACAAACGAATCTCTCATGTCTTCTTTCTCACTGGAACTAGATTAGACATCCAATTTAAAAAGCGAAGAGGCACTTGATCCAGGTGGATATTGGTGACCACCCGCCTATTCCACTTGGGGCCCCACCATTGTCTCTTTCATTTTTTCAGTTTCGGCACAACTTAGTATTTTTAGCAGTTTTTCGGGTCGTGAACTTCGGGAGTAGTTTTGAGGCCCTAAACGATGTTTTTTGGGCATCGTTTCTCCGACTAATATGATTATATTATGGAATATACATTCATGATCAACAGTTGTAGTCCTCGGATAGATATTTCTAATGATTTATCATGTGCGTCAAATGGAGATAGTATGCCAAAGTTGTGACCTCGGGAAATTGATGTACCAATTTACCCCAACGGGGCCCATAGTCTGGCGTTTCATCTCCTAGGGTTAGGTTTTTGGATGTTTATGGTTTTTCATTATTTCTCAATAATATATAGGCCTTCGAGCCTCATTGTAACATAGAGTTCAGAGGCATGTAGCCGCCACATCTCTTCTCCGAGATAAGCTATCAACGCCCTAGCTAGTTTATTTCCATTCTATCTATAAGCAAATTTCAGTTCTTTGATATTAATGAAATGAAGTGTTATTTCCACTGCATATTTGTATTTAGGTTTATATGTGTATTCCATTTCATTCCTGCATAAATCCAGATGAGTGGTATCCGAGCGGTATTTTTTTTCTCGATCCTTCTTTGGATGTCCCCAGTGAGGTCGGAGTATGAGGAGTTAGGGCTCGATCTGGTTGAACCTTTGCAAGATTAGCCTCACAAACCCCGACGAACACCCATGGGGGATGGAAAGAAAGATGAGGGAGCAGGAGATCCTATTAAAATATTGCTCGAGGAGGACATCGAAAAATAAAGGAACGTGATGATGGATAACTTTGCCCAGATCCTTCAATGACTGCCCACCGGTGGTGCATCTGCATCCAGCAGCCACTCTGGAGGCACGACTCCCATTAAGGTACAAGTAAACTTTGACATTCCCATATTTGAGGTTCAAATAGATGCAGATGTGGTAGATAGATGGTTGAATCTATTATAAGGATATTTCTCGGTTAATGACTTTTCCGACTGGGAGAAGATTATTTTTGCACTCCTCAAAGCTACCCCCCATGTCAAGGACTGGTGGGAAACCTGCTGTGAGAAAAAGGACGAGAAAAATCCCTCTCTGTTCTCAGCTGTACCCACTTGGAATTATTTCTTAGAAGCCATTATGGAACAATACTATCTCGTGGGGAGCTATGTGGACAAGTACATATAATGGACCACGCTGCGATAACAAAGGGATCAAGATGTGCATGAGCTGACGAATCTATTTCATACCCTGCGCACAAAGTTGGGTATCAAAGATTCAGAGAAACATTTGGTGCTAAAGTATCATAGTTGTCTTCATAGATATATTCAAGAGGAAATGGAGTTCCTTGACATCTCTTCGCTTGGTACGACATACCGGTATGCTGCCAAGATTGAGCAGAAATTCAAACAGAAGAAGCGAGACTTTGGATCTGCGAATCAAAAGCAACGGAAAGGTGCCCCAAAAATACAGAACAAAGGAAAAATCCAAGGCATGGTGGCCCAAGACAACCTGTCAAAGCCGCAAGCAAATAACAACACCGCAAAGCCAAATAAGGACACGGGAAAGTGGTGTGAGTTCCATAAGAACTCTACTCACAACACAAGTGAGTGTCAGGCCAAGCAATCGCTGGTGGCTGAGATGAGGGCTTCTAAATCATAAGCATGCTCCGACTCTCATTTAGAACCTGACAAGGGGAATGAAAAAGGGAAACAGATTATTGATTCGAATCCCATCACCATTGTTTCCACTGCAAATATCCAAGGGAGGAGGAGTGTCTCTTCCACTCCCATATGTGGGTAAAGGGTCCCCCGTTACAATTTATTGTCGAAAATTGGAGCCAAAAGAACCTCATTTCAGTTGACGCCGTGAAGCGGTTGGGCTTGCCGACCACAACACACCCACAACCATACACCATCGAGTCGCTTCACCAAGGACGAGATCTCCGCATCAGCCAGTAGTGTCGCCTTCCCTACATCATCAAGCCCTTCACATATGAGGTATTATGTGACATCTTTCCTCTTGATGTTTGTGATGTATTATTAGGCCAATCATACTTGTGGAAGTGACATGCTGTGTATGAGTCCTGGCCTTGCGCTGTTATTGTTACTTTGGGAAATAAGTTGTACAGGATACCATAGGTACTATTGCCTACCTCTATCTCTTTGGTTACTACAAAACAATGCAGCAAGCTCATTTCCAAAACTAGGAAATTTGTTTTCCTAATGATCCACCCCCAGGGCAAGAATAATACTATGGCCATGACCTCAAAACAAGTCTCATTTACATGAAAACAACAAATGGAAAAGGTTGTGGAGGAGTATAGGGACATCTTCACCTCACCCACAGGGGTGCCTCTACACTATCAGGTCAAGCACCCCATTGATCTGATCCCAGGTGCGCTGCTACCCAATGGACCAATCTATTGGTGCTTTGTTATGGAGAACGATGAAATCAAGAGGCAGATTCAGGAGTTGCTACAGAAAGGTCACATCCGGCCAATTTCATCACCCAGTGGGAGCCCAATCGTGTTGGTAAAAAATAAGGATGGGACTTGGAGACTGTATCGAATATCAGGCGTTGAACAAGATCACTATCTGGAATAGGTACCCGATCCCACGGATTGATGAACTTCTAGACCAACTCAAAGGGGCGTAATATTTTAGCAAAATCGAATTGAAGTCTGGATATCACCAGGTACCAATTGAACCCTCCGATGTGTGGAATATTGCCTTCAAAGCCAAGGAGGGCCTTTTCGAATGGCTGGTCATGCCTTTCGGGTTGAAGAATGCTCCCACAACCTTCATGAGGTTGATGGACGAAATATTACAGCCATTCACCAACTCATTTTAAGTGGTGTACTTGGATGACATTTTGATCTTCAACTAGACTTGGGAAGAGAACCTCCACCACATCCGACAAATCCTCCAAACACTGCGGCAACACAAGTTGTCTTCCAATTTGGAGAAGTGCACTTTTGGCATGACCCAGGTTCAATATCTGGGATACATTATTGATGAAAGGGGGGTGCATTTGGATCCAACCAAGATCTAAGTCATTCGGGACTGGCCAGCCCCATCTACTCTAACAGAGCTTTGCAGCTTTCTAGGTCTTGCTAATTTCTATCGCAGGTTCATGTTGGGATTCTCTCATATCACTTGGCCCTTGAGTCAAGTCACCAAGAGAGGAGCGAAAGAAAAAATATTTTGGTCGGAATCTCAACATAAGGCGTTCATAGAATTGAAACATCGACTCTATTCTACCCTAGTGCTCACATTACCATACTTTAAACAACCATTTGAGATCGAGACGGATGCCTCTGACTATGCTATTGGGGCAGTTCTTACTCAACAAGGGCATCTAGTGGCATATCACAATGAGACATTGTCTGACACAGTCTGCAAGTATCCCACTTATGAAAAAGAAATGTATTCCATTGTGGAGGCTTGTCGACAATGGAAGCATTACATTTTGGGGAAGGAAACAATCATCCACACAGACCACCGACCCCTACAGTTCATACAGACACAAGGGAAGTTGCAGAATGATCACCATCAGAAGTGGTCCACATATCTGCAACAGTTTCATTTGAACATCAAGTACAATAAGGGTAGCAACAATAATGTTACAGACTACCTCAGCCGACCACCAATCGTGGCGCCAACCACCGTTCTCAATTCTTGTGGGCATGAGACTTATGATTGACCACTTCTCTACATGAGCGATCCAGAATTCGGTCACATACAAGGCACTTTTGGGGGGGTACGCAAGTTCCAAATTTTCACCTCCAAGATGCATTGTTATGTCACCTGGGACACCTTTATGTTCCTTCAAGAGAGCATGCCAAGATGATATGGGAAGAACAATACAGTCGAGTTGCTGGGCATTTTTGGGTTGAGAAAATAGTGGCAGTACTGCAAAATTATTTCTATTGGCCGAACCTTCGACAGGATGTCGGGAAGTACATCAGGTCCTGCACTACCTGTGCCATTGAAAAATCGACCAATAAGAAGCAAGGCCTCTATACCCCACTACCTACTCCTAGTAGACCTTGGGAATCCATCTCCATGGATTACATGTCGGGCCTTCCTTCTACTAAGCATAGAAATGACTGTGTTTTCGTGGTCGTTGACAAATTCTCGAAGATGGCCATTATGGCGGCCTGCAAGAAAAATATCACAGCAGAAGCCACTACTAAACTCTTCTTTGAACGAGTGTGGGTACACTTTGGGATCCCACAGTCTATCATCTTTGATCAAGATAGCAGATTCCTCAGAACATTTTGGTCCAGCCTAAGGTAAATGTTGGACACCAATCTCACCAAGTCCATAGCTTTCCATCCTCAAACGGATGGCCAGATAGAGTTCGTCAACAGGATGATTGTACACATTCCGCGCATGTACAATTAAAAGCATCCACGCACATGGGATGAGAGCCTCCCTTATGTACAAAATAATTATAACCAGGTTCTCCACAGCTCAACCGGCCATAGCCCCTTTCAGGTGGGCTTGGGATTCCAGCCACTATGTCCCATTGACGTAGCCATGACATTTGCGGCTACTCAGGCCGATTCGGCTCATGTCCAGTCTGAAGCTGAAAAGAGAACAACTTCATCAAGTTCATTTAGCACATCTTCCAACAAGTTCATGAAATATTAGACAGAGCCAATGCTAAGCACAAGCAACGACATGATCAACATCGGGTGCCACACAACTTCTAGGTGGGCGACAAAGTCTGGCTACATTTGCAGAAGGATCACCTCACTGGACCCCACCGCAAGGTTCACCTGCTCCGATATGGGCCATACACCATCACTAAGGCTGTAGGGAACAATGCTTTCAAGCTCAGTATACCACCATTCCTTGGTCTGCACCCAATATTCAATGTGGACTGCCTTCGTCCCTACTTCCCACCTCTACTGGACACCTCTGACATTGCAGAACAACTCACACCAATAGCATTAAACCCAGACTACATGGAATAGGCCACCACAAATTGTATCATGGACATGCAAATCAAGAACACTCGCCAATAGAAGTTCCAACTGTATCGGGTTGTCAAAGCTGGCCAACTCCTGCACCAAGGTAAGTGGTTCACTAGGGACCAAGTTCAACAGAAATTTCCTCATCTCATGGAGGAACTCAACGCAATGGGGACCATTGCTTCCTAAGGGGGGAGGAATTATCCAGGTGGATATTGGTGGCCACCCGCATATTCCACTTGGGGCCCACCATTATCTCTTTCATTTTTCCAGTTTCAGCACAACTTACTATTTTTAGTAGTTTTTCGGGTCCTAAAATTCTGGGGCCATTTTGAGGCCCTAAACGACGTTTTTTTGGCATCGTTTCTCCAGCAAATCTGATTCTGTTCCGGAATCTACATTCGCAGTTGCGTTGGTGTGTTTAGTGCACGCATGTACGAAATCACACCAACTTAAGGGGTGTGGTTTTCCCTCTTAATTTATTGGTCACAAGCAGAAAATATATGGAGTCAAGCAAGTTAGTGGAACATGCTAGAATATAAATTACTAGATAGAGAAATAACATGCATATTTAAACATAAAAATTAAACTAAAAACTAAAGCAAATAACACAAAAGCTCTAAATAGAGTAAAACAACTTCAATAATCCAAACGGCGACGCTTATGTCCCCTCTTATTGAGTGCTGGTAGGAAATGAGGATGAAACTTTAACCCACTTGCCAAGGGGCCCTTAGAACTTGGGGTCCTAAGTCCCGATGAAGGGATGTCTTTACTTCTGAGCTGCCTTGGCGCAAAGTCTCCCTCTCTCTACTATGGTGGAATGAAGTTGTTGAATGGCCAACAAATGAGTCCCCTCTATCTTTGCTCCGGATCACACACTGCTGGTATTGCTTGGGGAAATTCTAGCCAACATAACAATGTGCTCTCAAGTTACTCATCTCTTGGTGGCATTTTATAGGAGAATTCAAATCCTCCTTCCCTCTCTTGGTACACTGTGGATGGTGACCCAAGAGAGGGGGATGATTCCATTGTGTGCTACATTTATTCGATTGTGTGCTCCTTGATGTCCTAAGGAGGCTTGGGTGGTTGTCCTTAGGCGACTTCAAGTGCGGAATCAATGTCCTGGAGTGTGATTTTTGTGGTCTCGGAAAGTGACTTCCGCCACTCCCAGGATTGCGTGCTTTTTGGGTCAAAAGGCATGCAAAGGCACGCTTATCGAAGGATTTTGCGCGCAAAAACATTTATGACTAGTTCAAATTTGATTTTTTCCTCAAACCTTAGAGATTTTTAAATACTTCCAAATTCTCTAATGTCTTTCAGCCCTGTAAATCCTTCTGCCTGACATTAAATAATGTCACCTTTTATTGTAAGATTTTCCAGTGATAATAGTTGTCCCCTAATGTGTGAGGTATAGGAAGAACTGTATAGCCTAAATACATTATAGTTTATTTTCTGTATACTATGTGTTGAGAGAGAGAGAGACCTGCGTGTAGCTCAGAATTGCAGAAACCCTACACCGGTTCGAAGAACGACCATGTCCCATGGGACACCTGTAACAAAATATAATACAATATATACAAATTTCCTACGAGGCAGGCATGTCCCATGTTTGTAATGTTGTGGCTAGTTAAACAAATCTATTTGACAGATGCATGTTTTGTCTGCATCACTCATATGGTAATGATCTGTTGGTTGATGACGACGACTGTTGACGCCCTCAAGGGCGTTTTTTCTTTGAAAATAGGTGGAATGTGGTACCCATATGCGTAAACTTGGTATGGCATATAACTGCGCATTGTATGCATAGGTGCTGCTTGGGACCTTCCTGTGTAAGCATTGTTGAAAGAGATGCTTATGAAGGTACGAGTCATAAACGAATTTGATCAAAGTGCAATGGTTGTAAGGTACGATACCATCTTGACATGAAATTTTGTGTTGTAGTCGAATTTCTGGAGGATTGATGACATCTGCGGGCAATGATGTCTCCCATAGTGCCACTCGAGGATGCCCCTTTTATGGAGAGGGGTGATCCAAGGTACCACTTCCTTTTTGGAAAATAGGTGTTGAAGTCGACAAAAAGGAAGCCTTAAACGAATAAGGGGGTCACTGATTCAGGGGATCAGGATCTTGGATGTGATGGGTTTAACACAAGCATGATGGCGAGAAATGACTGAAAACTTATGATGGGGATCCACTAGCCCAAGGTTGGAATATAAAAATCATCTTGGCGGTAGTCATAACTATTTCTGATGGGGAAATCCCTGGAGTCGGTAGGACTTCCAGGGTGGGTATAAAATGGTTATGAATGTCATGGTGGATTTTGCGTGAGGGTGTGATACTCTGACCAAGGGTGACCAAGGACTTCTGCAATGGGAGGGAAAATGAATGAGTGGGTGGTGGACATAGTGCGTTGTTTGCGGTCTTTGTACACTTACCAAAAGAATAAAATAATGGGGTTTGGTTTGTAAAAACACAAAGATGGGTGCCCCAAAACATGAAAGTGTTCGCTCACTGATAACTTGAGGAAGGTGTTTTGCTGAGGGTGGGGGCCCCATTGGTTGGTCTCATGTGTGGAGTTGACGAAGTGGATGAAAAGGTATCGCAGATGGGATTATGTGGATGGAGGTATGGTGGGCAAAATGCGAGGAGCGATAGTGCGCTTTCAATCTGCTTGCACAACTTGGTTGTCTGGGAAAGGGGTTTTATTTTGTATGGTAAAACTTGACCTTATGCATGGTGAGTGAATGGGCATGAGGTGCTTCGCGGACTATAGTGGTATGACCATGTCGTCAATATTTTTTGTGATATATGGTCTACTTTGGGTGACAAGCGCCATGGAGGGGAGGCTCTACCGACCAACGAGAATGCTTATCATGTCCAAGACGAGGTGATGATAAACATGGTCGGATGTGTGGAACCTATTGTTAATTTCTGTTGGAGAAATGATGTCAGGATATGCAGATTTTTTTGGCACTCTATCATGCTAGGGGTATAATGATACCTGCTCTTGAACTTTCAGTGGATGGAGTTGTGTACGATTTGCGTTTTTTCCTACAAAAACAACTACCTCAAGTGAAATCATCTTCTTTATCCAATATTATTGAAAGACGTGAGCTTTAGAAAAGAGGATGAGAGAGGGCATACCTACTGGCGCTGAAATTTTATTTTTTCGGGAGAGTGGATGTGTGGCATTGCTTCTGTTCATTATGGAGTGATGATCACAGTGTTTCTTACGGTTCGGAGAACAGAGCTTCTGATCTCTCATTATGTTCCTCCAAAGTTTTTGAAAAGGGCGATATATTGGTGAATATGGCCTAATTCAATTCATTTGTACTTGTTGATTTTTGAAGAGGTCAGAGGCTTTTGCGGAGTAGTTCTTCCCGTTGTGATCAACCTGAGCACCAGGGATTAGCGATATCATGCCCAGGTAACCTCCATGACGTCCTGCACTTTAATTTTTCAGACTGAGAGTTCCAGGGTCCGTACAAAACTGGTTTTTACGGATTTTGAGCCATTTTTACCCTACATTGCGTGGGCGATCGGGGTAAGAGCGCACCTTTTGCGCACGCTTTATGGGGTTTTGCGCACCTTAGGTGCTCTTTTCCCCTTTTTTGGTGTGCCTTATGATTTCCTATGAGAAATACAGGCACGTCTTCAGCGTGCATGACAGAGGGAAAAGCGCGTAAAAGACTGAGGCAAACTTTTGGATTTTTTGCCTGTTTTTTGATGTTTTTTCTATTGCTGATGGGTTCCTGTTTGGAGGACAGGCTCTTGTGGAGGGAGCGGGATTGGCCCGAGCTTCATATTTTATTAGCCACCGACATTCAGGCGCATCAAAAGTTGGCGTAATGGGGTCTCTTGAAGTTTGCATAGAACAAGCTTCTTCGGTCACATGACCAATTATTGCATTACTTGATCCAGGGCTGGAACAGGCGGCACAATGTGTTTGTGCTGTGTGGGACTAACCTTGATATTCATCCTAAGATGTATATATACTTTGTGACCGGGCTACTGCCTTAGGGTAAGGCGCTACGGTATCCACTTCCTTCTAGGCGGGTGGATCTTGAGAGGTTCTGGGCGTGTCATTGTGGCGGGGCGCCCCTTACGGAGGGGTGCATTGCCATTACCTCGGTGACAAACTTGGCCAAGCAGTGCGCTCTGGCGGCTATTGTGCGACTTTCAGGGTCGTCAGCTCCACATCGGGCATCGGGCCCGCAGGTTGGAGTCTTGCGCTGGTTGAGGCCAGTCACTTTTTTTATTTTGCCCGATTCTGCTATGACGGGATGGTGACACAACTTAACAAGGTCCGAAGTGGATCAAATTTGTTTGCGGACGCTAGTATTTTATGTAGAATCATGTACGAGAGGGTGGTGTTGTTGAGACCGGTGGTGGTGGTGCCTCCTGGGGGGCCATAGGAGCCTCGCATGAAGAGGTCGGCTCCTGTGATGCGCCGGGGAGGTGGGGGTATGGTGGGGTATTACTGGAATGCCATGAAGGAGGCTTGGTTTAAGGTCAACCCCCAGATGTTTTTTCCATTCCCATATGTAGGGAAGGACTTTCGAGGGGATCCAGAGATGGGTCTGCCTCCTGGCTATGCTTTGGGGCCAGCAGGTATTCTCTTATGTTTTCTGCATTTATTTGAGTATATATGTTTTTATGTGTTTTAATGGTGACACTAACATAGTTTGGTTACTCTTGCAGATGTTGGTGAGGTTGGCCACCCTGTGGCTCGATTGGTTGGCCACGGTCCTCTTAGGAGACCTCGGGGAGGTCTTGGGGGCTAGGTAGAATATCTTGCACAGCCTTAGGGTGGTGGAACTGGTGGTGGTGCTAGCCCTTTAGGAGAGGGTAGCAGCTTGGCTGTTGTTGAGGCTCCGACCAAGAGAGCTCGTGCTGATGCAGAGGCAGCGTGTGCGGATGTGGCAAAGGCTTGCACCAACATAGTTTGGTTACTCTTGCAGATGTTGGTGAGGTTGGCCACCCTGTGGCTCGATTGGTTGGCCACGGTCCTCTTAGGAGAGCTCGGGGAGGTCTTGGGGGCTAGGTAGAATATCTTGCACAGCCTTAGGGTGGTGGAACTGGTGGTGGTGCTAGCCCTTTAGGAGAGGGTAGCAGCTTGGCTGTTGTTGAGGCTCCGACCAAGAGAGCTCGTGTTGATGCAGAGGCAGCGTGTGCGGATGTGGCAAAGGCTTGCATTGCTGAGCTGACTACTTGGGTGTCAGTTTTGGAGGATGCATGGGGTCGAGTGGACCGCCTGACCTAGGGGATGCCTTCTTGAGGCTTTCTGGATGATCTCGAGGAGGTCTGGCTAGAGACGTTGATGGCCCAAGAGAGGGACCATTGGCCTATTTTACGTCGGGTGGCAGTCTCAGTTTTGACGGCGGCTCCAGTAGTGGTACCCGGAGTGGCTGTGGGTCCATTTTCCCCACCTGGGGGAGCATCACCCTAGATTTTACTTGTACACGGGGAAAGCACCCATTATGAGGACACTTCCCCTATTTTGACAACTTTTCATGTATCTTTGGGCTGACCGATAGGTCAGAGACACTATTTTTGTATTAGACACATACATTATGATATATATATGAGAGATATTTTTTGCGGCTCTACATGTTGTGCCCCCTATTTCTGCTTATGGATTATTTTATGCTGATGGATGTCTATGTTTTTTGTTTTTTATGTATGATGGTTTATTCAGGATACATTCCAATTTAGAATATTGTTAGCTATGCAATCAGCTATTTGGTTTTGACTTCTTGGTACATGTATAAATGTAATGTAGTCAAATTTTCTGCTTAATATTTTTGCACACAAATATTTTCTAAATAGATGTGAATCTCTTATCTCAAATGTTTGGTTTAACTGCGACACTACTAATTGGGAATCGAGGTAGATATGCATATGTCGTATGCCTTGATGGAGGGCGTCGCACATAAGTCTAATGACGGCGTCATATTCTGCCTAATTGTTTGTTGTTGAACCGATGCACACACCGTTTGTGTAGAGTGGTGATCAGTCAGGGTGATAGATAACCCAGGTTGCTGGTGCTAAACTTTGAGACCATCTTGCTGCTCCATTAGCAAATCCGAACTAAGGTTTGAGTTGGTAATCCATTGCGGCATTCGAGCGCGTTTTGTAATAAGTCTTTTGGTCAAAAATTTGAAGTGATTGGGTTTGTGTACGTTGACTCCAAGATAGGGCCTTCTTGGCCCTTATGGGTAGAACTTGTTGAGGTAAAGGCCGTTGACAGGGTTGTTGAGGCATGTCTCACCTAGTTCTGTCCAGATGTATGCCCCCTGGTAGAGACAATGTTTTACGACGTAGGGTCCTTTCCACAAGGTTTCGAACTTTCCTGGCCCTAGAGCTTCTTTTGCGACATCATAGCTGAGGACTAGTTCTCCCTCGGTGAATGAGAGAGGGTTGATGTGGTGATCGAATGATGCTTTTACCCTTTTCTTATGGGCCTCATTTTGTTGCAGCAACTACAATCAGCTTTCGTTGATGAGCTCTGGTTGTACTAGGCATTGTTCTAGAGGTTGGGTATCATCGAGGAGTTCGATGGCGTCATGCAAATTCAGGATTTCGTGGAAATCAATGAAAAAGTGCAAGGAACCCTGAATTTTTGTGGCAGGAATAAGGTGGGAGTCCTGGGATGTGGGGGCGGCTGCAATCCTATTCCCAATATACGATGATACAAAATCGTATGTGGTGTATCGTTTCGTCAGCGTTTGGTGGGGGAAGAATCTCCGTGATGGGAGTTTGCATAAGCGCAAGGTTGGGTCCCCCGTTAGGATGGTCAATATCCTGTTGGTGGAGATTTTGCTTGTTGCAGAGGTGCCTAAATGTTTCCATTAGTGGGCATGCCTCTGGTTCGTGGTTCTAGCTAGTGCAAATGGTGCATGGTACCAATGTGCCAACATAGTAGATTGTGTGGGGACCAACACTACTCTTCGTCCTAGATGTGGACGCTTGGAAAGGATTTGTTGTAAAAGAGGAGGTCTTCTGCTTTCATTTCCATGTCGTTGACTTAGGTGCATCTAACTCTTTGGGGGAGTGTAGACATAATGTTTCTCTTGCCACTCTGAGCTTGGGGAGATGCTCACATTTAATCGTATGGTGAAAGTGTGAACAAATCTGGCAATATGTACACATGATCTTCTCTTGGTAGAGATAAGTCTAGGTGGCCGAGAAGAGACTGTACGAAAACTTCTTGCGAGGGGCTTCATTTCTTTACACTGATTGACACGGTGCTCATTCAGGTTGCATAGTGCACATGTTATCCTCGGTTTAGTCTGGGTTATGTTTGGTTGGTGCACTATCCCAGTTTTCCCCTTATGCCGATGTGGGTGTGGGGTTGTTGGTCTGGGGGTGATGTACTTTCTATATCGTTTGAGTTCATTGTCCCGTTTCTTCTCTATTGTATGAATCATATTAATGAGGGGACAAACTTGCAGGATATAGGTACAACGTTGTCCACAGTGATTGCCCTGACATATTGGGAAAAATAACCTAGATATGGGGGTCCCGTCGTGTGTCCTGAAGTGTGCTTTTTGTGGTCCCAGAAAGTGACTTCCGCCACTCCCAGGATTGCACGTTTTTTGGGTCAAAAGGCACGAAAAGGAAAAAGCATTTATGACTAGTTCAAATTTGTTTTTTTCCTCAAACCTTAGAGATTTTTAAATACTTCCAGATTCTCTAATATCTTTCAGCCTTGTAAATCCTTCTGCCTGACATTAAATAATGTCCCCTTTTCTTGTACGATTTTCCAGTGATAATATTTTTCCCCAAATGTGCGAGGTATAGGAAGAACTGTGTAGCCGAAATACATTATAGTTTATTTTCTATATATTGTGTGTTGAGAGAGAGAGAGACCTGCGTGTAGCTCAAAATTGGAGAAACCTTACACCGGTTCGAAGAACGACCATGTCCTGTAGGACACCTGTAACAAAATATAATACAATATATACAAATTTTCTACGAGGCGGGCATGTCCCATGTTTTCAATATTGTGGTTAGTTAAACAAATCTATTTGATGGATACATGTTCTATCTGCATCACTCATATGGTAGTGATTTTTTGGTTGATGACGACGACTGCTAACGTCCTCAAGGGCGTTTTTTCTTTGAAAATAGGTGGAATGTGGTACCCATATGCGTAAACTTGGTATGGAATATAACTGCGCATTGTATGCACAGGTTCTAGCTGGGACCTTCGTGTGTAAGAATTGTTGAAAGAGACACTTATGAAGGTACGAGTCTTCAACGAATTTGATCAAAGTGCAATGGTTGTAAGGTAAGATACCATCTTGACATGAAAATTTGTGTTGTAGTCGAATGTCAGGAGGATCGATGACATCTGTGGGCAATGATGTCTCCCATAGTGCCAACCGAGGATGCCCCTTTTATGGAGAGGGGTGATCCAAGGTACCACTTCCTTTTTGGAAAATAGGTGTTGAAGTCGACAAAAAGGAAGCCTCAAATGAATGAGGGGGTCATCGATTCAGGGGATCAGGATCCTGGATGTGATGGGTTTAACACAAGCATGATGGCGAGAAATGACTGAAAAATTATGATGGGGATTCACCGGCCCAAGGTTAGAATATAAAAATCAGCTTGGCAACAGTCGTAACTATTTCTGATGGGGAAATCCTTGGAGTCAGTAGGAGTTCCAGGGTGGGTATAAACTGGTTATGAATTTCATGGTGGCTTTTGCGTGAGGGTGTGATACTCCGACCAAGGGTGACCAAGGACTTCTGCCATGGGGGGGGGAATGAATGAGTGGGTGGTGGACATAGTGAGGCGTTTGCGGTCTTTGTATACTTACCAAAAGAATAAAATAATGAGGTTTGGTTTGTACAAAACACAAATATGGGTGCCCCAAAACATGAAAGTGTTCACTCACTAATAACGTGAGGAAGGTGTTTTGCTGAGGGTGGGGGCCCCATTGGTTGGTCTCATGTGTGGATTTGATGAAGTGGATGAAAAAGTATCGCAGATGGGATTATGTGGATGGAGGTATGGTAGGCCAAATGCAAGGCGCGGTAGTACGCTTTCAATCTGCTTGCACAACCTGGTCGTCTGGGAAAGGGGTTTTATTTTGTATGGTAAAAATTGACCTTATGCATGGTGAGTGAATGGGCATGAGGTGCTTTGCGAACTATAGTCTTATGACCATGTCATCACTAATTTTTGTGATATATGGTGTACTTTGGGTGACAAGCGCAATGGAGGGGAGGCTCTACCGACCAAAGAGAATGATTATCATGTCCAAGACGAGGTGATGATAAACACGGTCGGATGTGTGGAACCTATGGTTAATTTCTGATGGAGAAATGGTGTCAGGATATGCATATTTGTTTGGGACTCTATCATGTTGGGGGTGTAATGATACCTGCTCTTGAACTTTCAGTGGATGGAGTTGTGGACAGTTTGTGTTTTTTCCTGCAAAAAAAACTACCTCAAGTGAAATCATCTTCTTTATCCAATATTATTGACAGACGTGAGCTTTATAAAAGAGGATGAGAGAGAGCATACCTACTGGGCCTAAAAATTTATTCTTTTGGGAGAGCGGATGTGTGGCATCACCTTTGTTCGTTATGGAGTGTTGATCACAGTTTTTCTTACGGTTCGGAGAACAGAGCTTCTGATCTCTCGTTATGGTCCTCCAAAGTTTTTGAAAAGGGGGATATATAGGTGAATATGGCCCTAATTCAATTCATTTGTACTTGTTGATTTTTTAAGAGGTTAGAGGCTTTTGTGGAGAAGTTCTTCCTGTTGCGGTCAACCTGAGCACCAGGGATTAGTGATATCATGCCCAGGTAACCTCCATGACGTCCTGCACTTTAATTTTTCAGACTGAGGGTGCCAGGGTCCGTACAAAACTGGTTTGTATGGATTTTGAGCCATTTTTACCCGATATTGCGCAGGCGATCGGGGTAAGAGTGGACCTTTTGTGCGCGCTTTCTAGGGTTTTTTGTGGTGCTCTTTTCCCCTTTTTTGGCGCACCTTATGCGTTCCTATGATAAATACAAGCACGCCTTCAGCACGCATGACGGAGGGACAGGCGTGAAAAAGGCCGAGGCAAAATTTTGGATTTTTTTCCTGTTTTTTGATGTTTTTTCTATTGCTGATGGGTTCATGTTTGGATGACAGGTTCTTGTGGAGGGAGCGGGATTTGCCCGAGCTCCGTACTGCATTAGCCACCGACGGTCAGGCGCATCGACAGTTGGCGTAATGGGGTCTCTTGAAGTTTGTAGAGAACGAGCTTCTTCGGTCACAGGACCGACTATTGAATTACTTGATCCAGCGCTGGAACAGGTGGCGCAACGTGTTTGTGCTGCATAGGACTAACCTTGCTATTCGTCCTGAGATGGATATATAATTTGTGACCGGGCTATTACCTTAGGGTAAGGCGCTGCGGTATCCACTTCCTTTTGGGCGGGTGGATCTTGAGAGGTTCTGGGCGTGTCATTGTGGCGGGGTGCCCCTTACGGAGGGTTGCATTTCCATTGCCTCGATGACAAACTTGGCCGAGCGGTGCGCTCTGGTGGCTATTGTACGACTTGCAAGGTTGTCGGCTCCACATTGGGCATCGGGCTCGCAGGTTGGATTCTTGCGTTGGTTGAGGGCCGGGCACTTTTTCGATTTTTCCCGCTTCTACTATGACGGGATGGTGACGCAACTTAACAAGGTACGAAGTGGATCAAAGTTGTTTGCGCACGCTAGTATTTTATGTAGCATCATGTACGAGAGGGTGGTGTTGTTGAGACCAATGGTGGTGGTGCCTCCTAGGGGGCCACAGGAGCCTCGCATGAGGAGGTGGGCTCCTCTGATGTCGTGGGGAGGTGGGGGTATGGTGGGGTATTACTGGAATTCCATGAAGGAGGCTTGGTTTGAGGTCAACCCCTAGATGTTTCTACCATTCCCATATGCAAGGATGGACTTTCGGGGGTATCCAAAGATGGGTCTCCCTCGTGGCTATGATTTGGGGCCAGGAGGTATGCTTTTAAGTTTTCTGCATTTATTTGAGTATATATATTTTTTATGTGTTTTGATGGTGACACTGACATATTTTGGTTACTCTTGCAGATGTTGGTGAGGTTGGCCGCCCCGTGGCTCGATTGGTTGGCCATGGTCCTCTTAGGAGACCTCGGGGAGGTCGTGGGGGCTAGGTAGAAGATCCTACATAGCCTTAGGGTGGTGGAACTAGTGGTGGTGCTATCCCTTCGGGAGAGGAAAGTAGCTTGGTGGCTGTTGAGGCTGCGATCAAGCGAGCTTGTGCTGATGCAGAGGCGGTGCGTGCGGATGTGGCGAAGGCTCGCATTACTGAGCTGACTACTTGGGTGTCAGTTCTGGAGGATGCATGGGGTCAAGTGGATCGCTTGAACTAGGGGATGCCTTCTCGAGGCTTTCTGGATGATCTCAAGGAGGTCTAGCTGGAGACGATGATGGCTCGGGAGAGGGACTATTGTCCTATTTTAGGTTGAGTGGCAGTCTCAGTTTTGACGGCAGCTCCAGTAGTGGTACCCGGAGTGGCTGTGGGTCTATTTTCCCCACCTGGAAGAGCATCGCCCTAGAGTTTACTTGTACATGGGGAAATCACCCATTATGAGGACGCTTCCCCTATTTTTGACAAATTTTCGTGTATCTTTGGGTTGACCGATAGGTCAGAGACACAATTTTTGTATCAGACACATACATTATGATATATATATGAGATATATTTTTTGCAGCTCTACATGTTGTGCCCCTTGTTTCTGCTTAGGGATTATTTTATGCTGATGGATGTCTATGTTTTTTGTTTTTTATGTATGATGGTTTATTCGGGATGCATTCCAGTTTTGAATATTGTTAGCTCTGCGATCAGCTATTTGGTTTTGACTTCTTGGTACATGTATAAATGTAATGTAGTCAAATTGTCTGCTTAATCTTTTTGCACACAAATATTTTCTAAATAGTTGTGAATCTCTTATCTCAAATGTTTGGTTTAACTGCGACACTACTAACTAGGAATCGAGGTATATATGCATATGGCGTATGCCTTGATGGAGGGTGTTGCACATAAGTATGATGACAGCGTCATATTCTGCCTAATTTTTTGTTGCTGAACCGATGCACACACCGTTTGTGTAGAGTGGTGATCAGTCAGGGTGATAAATAACCCAGGTTGCTGGTGCTAAACTTTGAGACCATCTTGCTGCTCCATTAGCAAATCCGAACTAAGGTTCGAGTTGGTAATCCCTTGCGGCATTCGAGCGCGTTTTGTAATAAGTCTTTTGGTCAAATTTTTGAAGTTATTGGGTTTGTGTACGTTGACTCTAGGGTAGGGCCTTCTTGGCCCTTATGGGTAGAACTTCTTGATGTAAAGGCCATTAACGGGGTTTTTGAGGCATCTACAGCCTGGTTCCGTCAAGATGTATGCCCCCTGGCGAAGACAATGTTTTACGACGTAGTGTCCTTTACACAAGGTTTCGAACTTTCCTAGCCCTAAGGCTTCTTTTGCGACATCATAGCGGAGGACTAATTCTCCCTCGGTGAATGAGAGAGGGTTGATGTGGCGATCGAATGATGATTTTACCCTTTTCTTATGGGCCTCGTTGTGTTGCAGCGACTATCATCGGCTTTCGTTGATGAGCTCTGGTTGTACTAGGCGTTGTTCTAGAGGCTGGGTATCATAGAGGAGTTCGATGGTGTCATGCAAATTCAGGATTTCGCAGAAATCAATGCAAAAGTGCAAGGAACCTTGAATTTTTGTGGCAGGAATAAGGTGGGAGTCCTGGGATGTGGGGGCGGCTGCAATCTTATTCCCAATATACGATGATACAAAATCGTATGTGGTGTATTGTTTCGTCAGCGTTTGGTCGGGGAAGAATCTTCGTGATGGGAGTTTGCATAAGTGCAAGGTTTGGTCCCCCGTTAGGATGGTCAATATCCTGTTGGTGGAAATTGTGCTTGTTGCAGAGGTGCCTGAATGTTTCCATTAGTGGGCATGCCTCTGGTTCGTGATTCTGGCTAGTGCAAATGGTGCATGGTACCACTATGCCAACAGAGTAGATTGCGTGGGAACCAACACTACTCTTTGTCCCGGATGTGGATGCTTGGAAAGGATCTGTTGTAAAAGAGGAGGTCTTCTGCTTCCATTTCCGTGTCATTGACTTAGGTGCGTCTAGCTCTTTGTGGGAGTGTAGACATAACACTGCTCTGAGCTTGGGGAGATGCTCACATTTAATCGTATGGTGAAAGTGTGAACAAATCCGGCAATAGGTACGCGTGATCTTCTCTTGGTAGAGAAAATTCTTGCTGGCCGAGAAGAGACTATACGAAAATTTCTTGCGGGGGGCTTCAATTCTTTACACTGATTGACACGGTGTTCATTCAGGTCGCATAGTCCACATGTTATCCTCGGTTTGGTTTGGGTTATGTTTGGTTGGTGCACTGTCCCAGTTTTCCCCTTATGCCGATGTGGGTGTGGGGTTGTTGATCTGGGGGTGATGTACTTACTATATCGTTTGAGTTCATCGTCTCGTTTCTTCTCTATTATATGAATCATATTAATGAGGGAACGAACTTGTGGGATATAGGTACAACGCTGTCCACAATGATTGCCCTGACATACTGGGAAAAATAACCTAGATATGGGGGTCCCGTCGTGCTCAGTTCATGGTCTGGTAGGGTACCAATGTCGTAACGCTTCTAAATCAGGGCAAGTGGCAACCACGTGATTGGGCGTTTTACATAACACACATGTTGGTATTTTCTGCAGAGAGTGGTTGGGGGTAACTAGGGGTTCCCTGAGTGGTCGCTTTTCAGCTGACAAGAATAGGATGGATCTGCTCATCACATCTTCCTGGGTTGTCGAGATCTTCATGGATTTTGAGTCTATGCCATATTCTTGGGAGATGCAGACTATGTTTGATCACATACAGGCTAGTGCTGAGCAGAATCTAGGTATGTAGTGACAGCGGCGCACTGGGTGGTTTTCACCACATATTTAACATGAATATTGGATGTCCATGTTGTCGCGATATACTATATGAAATGGGTACCACCGTTGGAACATTTCCAAATCTGGGCAATAAATGATGAAATGATCAAGCTCATCACAAAGTACGCAACTCTCGATTGGGGGAGGGGGCCTGGCGGGGAGCTGTTCAGGTGATCGTCGTTCCTCCTGTAGGTATAGGATGATACAAGGTTCATCTCCAGCAGACTGGGTGGGGGGATCCTCTTGATAGGATCACTCGATGGCACGCAAGGTGTCCCTATATCACGAGATTTCTGGGCAATGATGGGTATAGTGCCCATAATTGTTGCAGATAGCGCATGCGTGATTGGTACGCAATGCTTTGCCTTTACCCTTGGTGGCAAGTTCTTTTTTATGGGAACGTCGTGTTGTGATGTCTACCTCTGAGCCGAGGAGCGGTTTTAATTCGTCTAGCTCTGGGAAGATGTGGGTAGGGTGTCCTATTACGTCGCATATGGCGCAAACTGGTGATTATCGTTGTGTGGTGGGGGTTTCCAACTTTTTTCCTTTTCTCTCGGTTTTCTTAGTCGTAATCATCGGTTTTGCAATGGGAATTTCCTTTACAGGGATGTTTTCGACCGTTTCTTGAACAGATGGGGCCTCCTCAGGACTGAGGGGCTTTAACCCTGTGGCAGTGATGTGTGTGGCTCCTGTCCTAGTAGGGGGAATGAGATACAAAAATGGTATTTCAAACGATATGTTTGGTAACACCACTGTTTCCAAAACCTGCTGGGATACGAAACCAACTAGGGGGTAGAGGAAAGGGGTTTTGGAAGAGGCACAGGCTAGAGAGGCTGCCATGGTCGAGGCCTCGGTGTCATTACTTCTTGTGTCCGTTTCCTGGCTAGTTTCGGCACTTGATGTGGACATCATGCACACCGGAGCTCCTGTGACATCAGGTGATGACTCAGGTATGATAGGGGGATCTCCTAGGAATGATCCTACGATGGACAACGGTTTGAACTGGTAAGGGCCATATTATTGATACCATAACAACATGTCCGCGGATGTATCTACGTAGGGTAGAATGACATCAATATTTTTTAGGGGCCGCTTTTCATTATGTGTTAATTGGTCGAAAATAACGATGCGGTCCTCATGGGGGAACATCATAGTGTGGAAGACGGAGGAGGCTATGGCTGACATGGTGTACATATAACTCCGACCAAGGAGTATATTACTGTCCAAGTGGGTGTCCAAGACTTCAATGTCTATAAGGATCGTCTTTCTGGATAAGCAGATCGGGACCTTTTGGTAGAGGCCGACGGGAGTTGAAAGGCGACCGTCATATGCTCTAAGAGTGATGTCTAATGGATTTATTTCAGGAGACCGTAACTTCTACCAAACATTCTTTGACATCATGCATGTGGATGCACCCTCATCGATGACACATCGGTGAATGGTAATATTTTGCACCGATTTTGGTATCTGAAAGGTGACCATCGAAGGAAGCCTAGGGGTGGCTTTGTCTAAATCAAAAGCCATTAGGCGCGTATAGACAGGGTCGATAGCGCCATTAGGCAAGTATTGACAAGGTCGATAGTGCCTAACGCATAAAACATGGCTTTTCATTGCTTTGGGCATGACTGTAAAACTTCCAAAACTTACATGGCAGTGAGAGATTGAGCTAAATCATCCATAATGCTATAATTATGGGATGCTTTGGAATATTTTCTTGCTCACCTAGTTGGTCCCTTAGCCATCTTTGGCAAAGGTTTTATAGGCATCTTTGATATGGTCAAAGGTGCAGTTGGTGCATTAGTACTAACCCCTAATGCGTTGGTGTCTAGTGGGGTATTGTAATTTCGGTTCCGTGTTTGAAAAAACATCTCTTCACCAGTGATGTAGATTTTGTGGCTATTTTTTCCAGAGTCGTCAGGATTTTGTTGTTGAGTGCTAACTATCCCTTGATGGGGGAAGGGCTCCTGCATGACTGCTGGCTGTTGGGATAATACCCCATGTCCATGGTTATTCTATAGCTTTTTCAGCTCAGGGAGGTTAGGACAGTGGTGAGTGTAATGGTCGTACTCACCACAGATTGAATAAGAGTGTTTTGTTCGAAGAGGTGGCCTTTTGTTCTGTCGTTGGGCATTGCTTGGGTCCTGGTTTTGATTTTGGTTGGGGTTGCTTCTAGCCTGAGGTCGCGGAGGGTGCTGCTGGCTATTGCCCCCCTATCCAGGATTTCCTTTGGGCCTGTTGTTTCCTTTTTTCTTAACCACGTTAGGAGGATAGTTCTCCTAGTTATATGGTTGGCGCGGTTGGTTTTGGGAAGGCTACACAAAGTTCACCTATGCATTATTTTGCATAGGCGGGTCTTGTGTTGGGGACTGAGCATAATGCGGTCCCTAGTTTGTGAATGGTTGTTGGGGGGGAGCTCTTCTGTCAACATGTCTATCTGCGTACTGGGTCCCCTAAGTTGGAGGATAGGGTCCTTCCTGTTGATGGTGATACGTTGACACCCTACTAGTCAAATTTTGCGAAGGCATGTGATTACTTTGGTAGCCTGGTTGTGGTACGTTTTGGGTAGAATCATACGTGTAACCGGGTTTTTAAACGCTACTTCCTCGGTAAATTTGGGTCAACGACCCAATTAAACCATCTTCGGAGTTCGACGCGCCTGGAAATTCTTTGTAAGTTTGTAGGCACAGGGCGTTTGGCAAGATATTGTAAATATACCCTGACTGCGTGTAGATCAGCTCGAGCTGTTGGGCCTTGCTGATGGCGTCCTCTTCGGATATGGGCGTTTTTTGTGCCACATCCTTTGAAATCTCTACAGTGAGAAATTTCAAGAACAGGTCTAACAGTACCCGATCGTCGAGTTTGGCTTTACATAAACTATGACACCATCGCCATTCGTGGAGATGGTCCGAGATATGGATGGCAGGGGTTTGCCTAAAGTGTGTCAGTAATTCCATTCCGGAATCATGGTGGATGGGTAACTGAAAATAGGTTAGGAACACAGTGGCGAGGGCGCTAAAGGTTCCATGTGTAGCAGAGGGTTGCTCCACATACCATTTCACTGCTACTCCTGTCAGAGTGCGTTGAAATAGTCTCAGTCGAATACTATCGTCCACAATGATGTTCGACGAGCACCACAGGTGGAAAGTGATAACATGATTTCCTGGTCTTATGCTTGCTTTCCTTCGAACTTTGGAATGTCGGAAGGGAGCTTCGTGGGCATGTGAGGCCATATGGGGTTGTGTGAAATGGGGTCGTTTGTCAACTTGGTTGAATCTGGTAGATTCAACGAAGCTAGAAAAAGTGACTGCGAGGTTGTAGCCATTGCAACTTGTGAAAACACAATGTTCTGGTTAGGAAGAGGGTTTATTTATGACGTACCCTGTTGTGTATTCGACTGGATTCCTGAATGGGTAGCACTCCTCTGCCCTCTAGGGGTTGTGGGAGGAGTGGTATGTGGTGTGGTGTTGGGAGACCGACCAGGGTTCCCAACTAAGGATTCCCCAATAAAGGACGAACTGATAATGGTGGCAGTGTTCTATCTTTGACGCCTAAATGACAAAATACCTAGAACCCGTCGCAGTAATGGGGGGAAGTACAAAAGATGTCTAGATCGACAAGGTCCCATTGGGTCCATTTTAGTGTCGAACAGGTCTGGGTTTGGAAATATTTGAGAGGATGGAGATTATGATCAAAGAAAAATTATTATCGCATACATAAAACAAAGCGAAAATAAAATAAAATTTCCCTTTAAATTAATCCTATGTGATCAGTTAATAAAAAAATATGGTTTTTTGTTTTGTTTGCGTATGATACTCAAATCCTAGAAGACCTAACCATCCTCACACACGAAAATGTAACTAGGCCTTGAGAATATACCTTTTGAGTGCTGGCACAATGTCCCGTAAGAGCTGGCGACTCCCCTAGTTAGCCGAAGAAAATCCTCCAAGGTAAGGGTAGAGGATCTAGTGTTTGCCTGCACCATCACCTATAGGGAAAGGATGCCCTAATTTTTGCCACTAAGTAACACCATCCCACATGAGCGTTCGAGTCTTGGGCTTCTTGTTCATCCAACTAACAGTACCGAGTATAAGCTGGGTCAAGTAGCCCCAACTTATACCTACCCGCACTGCGCCTAAGCCTAACCCCCTCTGAAACGGGTCTCTGTCGCGCTCGGGTTTTCTTTTCTATGGGCTAATAGGTGGAATTGAAAGCTCCCTAAATAGTCAACTTCTATGTTTCAATATGAATAATGATCAAGGTGGTTTATTGGATGCCTACCCCCTTGATCTTAACTTAAACTATAAATTCTTTTGTGGCCCCTGTGGGGAGAATTTAGTGAGTTTTGTTAAGTTAGTTTTAGGTGTCTTTGCTTTGCTTAGTGTGTGAGAAAAAAGTTAACAAGCACATAGGTTGATCGTGTGGATATGCGATGATCCTTTTCAAAATGCCCTATTAAACTATGTTCTATTGTTCCTTGCTCAAAATAAAAACATGCGCGGATATGGGCCACTTTCAATTTTTCCTAGTTAATCTATGTGATCAACTCTAGGGAGATGGTGAGTTGTGAATAGAGAGCGTTCATATGCTTTCCTAGGATCATCTAAGGGTGCAAAGGAAATAGGGATTACTTGCTCTTCTATCGACAATTCAATCCTGGTCCCGAAATCCTAGTGCAAAAATTGAACTAAAATAATGACTTTTACACTAGAAAAAAGGAACTAGCTAAGCATGCGTGGACTTGGGCCACTTACTTTGGCTATTTATCTAGGTGTTTTGGTACCTAAATTTGCAAAACATAAATTTTTTTTTGGAATGCATGTTAATTTCCCCCCCTACTTAAACTATGTGTGAACTTTTCAAAAATCAACTTGAAATAAAACTAACAACAAGCCTACCAAAAGCAGCTAAGAATGAGCTTTAGAAAACTGTGGGGTACCTCAACTAGTGCTGGCAGATGTATTGTGGGCTGCTAGGAACTTTACAAGCAGGAAAAGATAGAAATATGGGAGAAATTCTCATTCTCTCTTTTGCGTGCAAAAGGTTGAAACATGCATGATGTTTTCATGCAGGTCATCTTTGAACGCATGCCTTGGGCATGCCTGTCGATGAGAAATGTGCACAAATTCCTGCAAAAGTAAGTTTTTGGAGCTGCTCTGCTTCAATATGTCACTTAGGATGAACTAGGGACTGAAAGAGAGAAAGGGGGAAATTTCAACCCAACTCCACATCACAGACTAAGGTCTCTGCAAAAAGGCACAACCACATAAAATTGGAAATAAACGTTAGTGGAGTCTCCAATCATGTGTTAGTGTGTTTGGTGCATGCATATACGAAATCACACCAACTTAAGGGATGTGGTTTTCCCTCTTAAGTTATTGGTCATAGGCAGAAAATATATGGAGTCAAGAAAGTTAGTGGAACATGCTAAAACATAAACATACTAGATAGAGAAATAGCATGCATTTTAAAACATGAAAATTAAACTAAAAAAAATAACACAAAAGCTCTAAATAGAGTCAAACAACTTCAATAATCCACATCAGCGCTTACGTCCCCTCTTATTGAGTGCTGGTAGGAAATGAGGATGAAACTTTAACCCACTTGCCAAGGGGCCCTTAGAACTTGGGGTCCTAAGTCCCGATGCAAGGATGTCTTTACTTTTGAGCTGCCTTGGCGTAAAGTCTCCCTCCCTCTACTATGGTGAACTGAAGTTGTTGGATGGCCAACAAATGAGTCCCCTCTATCTTTGCTCTGGATCACACACTGCTGGTATTTCTTGGGGAAATTCTAGCCAGCATAATAATGTGCTCTCATGTTACTCATCTCTTGGTGGCCTTTTATAGGAGAATTCAAATCCTCCTTCCCTCTCTTGGTACATTGTGGATGGTGACGCAAGAGAGGGGGATGATTCCATTGTGTGCCACATTTATTCCATTGTGTGCTCCCATGATGTCCTAAGGAGGCTTGGGTGGTTGTCCTTAGGCAACTTCAAGTGTGGAATCAGTGTCCTGGAGTGTGCTTTTTGTGGTGTCAGAAAGTGACTTCCGCCACTCTCAGGATTGCGCACTTTTTGGGTCAAAAGACACGCAAAGGCATGCTCACGCAAAATAATTTATGACTAGTTCAAATTTTTATTTTTTCCTCAGACCTTAGATATTTTTAAATACTTCCAGATTCTCTAATTTATTTTAGCCTTGTAAATCCTTCTGCCTAACATTAAATAATTTTTCCTTTGCTTGTAAAATTTTCTAGTGATAATAGTGGTTGTTAATTGTAGTCCTCGGATAGATATTTCTAATGATGTATCCTGTGTGTCAAACGGATATAGTATGCCAAAGTTGCGACCTCGGGAAATTGATGTACAAATTTACCCCAACGGGGCCCATAATCTGGTGTTTCATCTCCTAGGGTTAGGTTTTTGGATGTTTAGGGTTTTCCATTGTTTCTCAATAATATATATGCCTTTGAGCCTCATTTTAACACAGATTTCAGAGCCCTTTAGCCGCCACATCTCTTCTCATATATAAGCTACCCACGCCCTTACTAGTTTATTTCCATTCTGCTTGTAAGAAAATTTTAGTTCTTTGATATTAATGAAATGAAGTGTTATTTCCGCTGCATATTTGTATTTATGGTTATATGTGTATTCTATTGCGTTCCTACATAAATCCGGATCAACACTATAATACCAGTAGTAAATAATCTATTTACCTTGTTTTGAATACAGGGTATCAACTTGGGATTCATTCTTCTTAACTTCTGGTGGAAAGGTTTCTGATCCAGCTTCAAGGGAATGGCATGTTGAATTATGCTCTTATCATAGAATTTCAAATAAAAATATTCCCAAGCAAATACATCAACAAATTAAGACATAATCACTGCGTACTTACCTTTCATTTCTACACTCAAATATTTTGAAATTTTTACCATCTTTGGCTTTTCTGGAGTGGCAAGATTGAGATATTCCACTCCCACTTTTGTCGGTAACATGGTCAGTTTGCATGCAAAATCATCTTGATCGAAAATCTCTTCCAAAGGCACCAAACCTCTTGGAATGGATTTATCTTTTAGCTGAAGAACTTGCATCTCTGCTACATGGATTTCTTGGTCATCTTCGTAGCACTGGTTATCATTTGAGAATTCACAAATTCCTCTTCTGTCTGCAAGAAGTTGCTGATTTGTTTGACATTTATCTAATACTTCTTGTTAGGATACAATGGAATTTTTAACATACTGGCCGAAGTGGCAAGAGAATCAGCAATAATATTGTTTTTCCCTGGGATCAATGATAAAGTATACTCGGTGAATGTCTTGAGGATGTCTAGCACTGCATTTTGATAAGCTCGCATCCTTGGATTCTTGGCCTCGTATTCCTCTTTTACTTTCTTTATTACTAGCTCAGAGTCACCATATATATAAATCTTCTTTGCACCCATCTTCTTGATAATTTTTCAGACCAACTATCAAAACCTCATACTCAGTTTCATTGTTTTAACATTCAAAATCCATCTTGTAGGAGGACATTCGAACATTGGGAGGAATTTTTAATGACTGATTTACAGGGATGTGAATCCACACTCCAATGCCAGCCCCTTCTTTTCCCAAAGCTCCATAGAAGTCCATAGTCCACAAACTGCTTTCTTCATTCGGAAACAGCAAATCGAATGGTTAAAATTTTCTCTATACTTGATAGAGTTCTGATGTACCAAAAATTTCTGATTCTTTCACTGTTTCATCACTTTTTTGAGGTGACGCGCTTGGTTCTGTTAGTGCCCTGTGATTTGTTAGATTGGGGAAATCAAATGCACAAGGTAACATCAGAACAGTCTTTGGAGTCCTAGGACCTAGCCTTCCTGGACTCAGAGAGGGCTCTTTCTATTTGTGCAAAGGATGTGAGCTTGTTTGCTTCTAGGGTTTTCATTTTAGGCTAGTTGTTAAGTGTAGGGTTTGTTTGGTGTTTTTGGTTGGGTAAGATGATCAAGTAGAATGGATAGAATGAGGGAATCTTCAAGTCATTGGGCTATGGAGTCTATAAAAGTCATGGAAAGTTCAACAATGGATCGGGGAGCATCACAGGGAAAATCTAGCATTGGTCAATGGATTTTCAAAGTTTATGGGAAATGAGATGGACATAAAGTTTGGGAAAAATGGTAGGGAAAAGGGCAATCAAGAATCCTTTATCACGTACATTTTTAACAAGAAGGGACTTAAATACATAAGCATAAAGAAGCAATCAGTAGACAGGGAAAACCAGTAACTCTTTGATTCAACTTAAGCAAATAGGCATTCAAGACAAACATTCCAATGAAATATAGAAGGCGAGAAACTCATTTAACTTCTAGTGATTTCACCTGCAAGGTTAGAAAACATTCAAGGTACACATATAACTTTAATCAAAGAAGAGGGAACACCTAAACATCATTGATCATAGTTATGAAGATCTCCAAAACAATTATTCAAGCATGGACAAAGGGTATGATCGAAACATAGCCTCTTTGGCAGACCTAATTAATGGTACTTTGGAGAGAGACCTCAAGAACAATGTTTAGTGACATCAAAAAAGAAGGGCTAGCCATAAATCATCTTTGATACCTACTGTATTAAACCATTCATGAAATAGAAAAGCTTAGGGGGCCTAGAGAGTAATTAAGAATTCTCTAAAATGTCCTAGTAGAAGAAAACATAGAGGCAATGAAGAACAAATAAAGCTAAGGTGCCTTTGAAGAACATTTCTTAGTCTAAATCCTTTGTTCTATTGCAAAATAGAAATATGGAAACACAATGAAATGTGAGAAAAAAATAACTGAAATAGAAGCACTTCACCATTAACCAAGCTCAGGGATCCTGCAAGCAAGCCTCCTCCATCAACAAGCAAACCAAGCCATTCACAAGCTCCACAACACCAAATTTCTCTTCAACCTCCAAAAGACTATGTATTTCTCCAAAGAGTCATCAAATGCCAACATTTACAATGAAGCCTTCATGCTCTATTTATCTAGCAGAGGAGGGAAAAAACCCTAGATAGGGTTGGAAAATGTCAAAATCACTCATAAATGTCATTAATGCCCAAGAGATCATGCAAGGCCCAAGGCACAAAATATCCCATGAAATAAATGCCAAAATAGCTCCTAGCACCTAATTTTAGAGTGATTTGCCTAAAAAAACATTAAAATATCATTTTGCAATTAATGAGTGTGCTTTGTTGACCTTTGGCCAAAACTGCCCAAATTTGTTTGAACGCACAGCACCTTCCCGGACAGAAAATAGGTCCACTTGCAGCTAAGTTTTGGTGACCTTCCCAATGTCTAAATTCGCCCCATGATGGCCCATTGGAAAGCCTGTTCAGTATAATTTCCAAATATACCTTTTTTTTCTGATTGAGTTTTTGTACCCTATCCAAAAATCCAAATTCCCAAAACTACTCTAAGCGCAGCGCCAAGCCTGAAAATGAGGGAGAAAAGTAGAAAATGGGGTGTTTGTTGACCTTTTGAGGGGAAAAAAATGCACCAAATGCTCTGAAATTCGGTGAGAATAGTGTAATAGGCATGAGAAATACAAAAATGTAAAGTTCTCCCTCTGAGGATGTTTGAGGAAAAAGCGTAGCGCCAGGGGTGTTGTGCTTACAGGCCTCCAAATTCACAAAAAACCAAAATTTGTCAAAATTTATTCAAAATTGGTGGATGTGTCCCTCATGGGGTTTGAGAGACCTGTAGAGAATCTTGTGCCAGAATTCCAAGGTTAGCTTGGCCCTTTTCCTCTTTTAGTGCATGGATCTGGGTTTGGGGCTTTCTTGAGTTTAGCCCTTGCAACTTGGTTTCTCCGGGCATAATGCTTGGTCATCCTGCTTTGGAGATCAAGAACCCGATTTTCCTTCTTCAACTTAGCCTACAAGTGTATGTTGGCTCTTTCTAACCAAGGCTCCTGATCATGTGCTATCTCCATAGCCAACAACTCATCTAGAGGGAGATGCTCTGCTAGGGTTGATTCTTGTTCCCTTTTCTTTGTCAATTCCTTCTTCAACCCCATGGTTCTAGGTCTCCTCCTAGACTGTCCTTCCTCATCTTCACTCTCCCCATAGGTGCCCATGAACTCCTCTAGCTTTACCTGTGCCTGTTGGGATTCTTTCAGGGCCCTGATGGCTCTAGCCTAATAAATTGCAATTTGTGCTCCTAGCTGCCTATTCTCCATGTCAAGGGAATCATTTACACTCTTGGCCCTATCCAAATGTGCTTGGAGGTCTTCTATTTGGGCATTTTTGTTTTGGATGAGAAAATTTGAGATTCTTGCTTCATTCTCCTCATCACTGTCTACCTGAATGATTTCAAACTCTCTTTCCACCTCATTATCTTCTTCTTCTTCCTTTACCTTTTGTATGCCTTTCTATAGTGGTTGAGTTGAGGTGGATGGCATGGTCCCTTGACTTTTAGAGGCAAAAAACACAAGCCTTGGCCCTCTTTGATATGTCAGTGAAAGAGGTGTGATTGTGGTCTTGTTGGTGTCTTGATCATGGCTGTGATCCTTGTTGTTTTCATCATCCTCTTCATTTTAATCATTGGTATCATCAGTGATTATGTTTTATGCTTCATCATTGTACTCTTTGTTCTCAACATCATCACGAATTTCAACATCTTCACTGATTTCTGCATTGTAATTTTGTAATTTATCAAAGCTGCTTACCTCTTTATCTTCTGCACTGTCATCATCCTCATTATTACTGTGGAGCTGACTGTTGTCATGACTGTCATGATTGTTTTCTTCCTTTTTGTCTTGTCCCTCACTGTCTTCTTTATTATCTACCTCTGTCTCTTCATTCTCTGTTTCTTCTTCATTTGTCTCTTCTTCATCATCTGCTCCTTCCTCATCGGAAAAGGCCCTGGAGTTAAGAGGTCAGCAGGCAGATTTTTGGACTCGATCTGTAGAATATCTTAGGGATGGTCATATTCATATTTATGATGGGGAGGACAAGTTGGTGTGGGCATCTGCCAGGAATGGGGTGTATTCCCCAAAAGCTAGTTACATAACTCTTCTTTTAGAGCAAGATTACAGGGAGGAAATCAGGTGGTGGAAGTCATTCTGGAAATTTAAGTGCCCCCCAAAAGCAAAGATCTTTATGTGGTGTGTCTTATATAAAAAATCTCCAAATTGGGATGTGTTACAGCAAAAATTTATTAGGAATTTGATCCATGTATGGCACGTTGTTCTAAGAGGACAAGGTAAAGAAAGACAACTGATCGACTGTAATAATCTTGCCCTCATGTGGAAACTTCAAAAGCTGAAAGAGGGTGGATGGAACACATAGCATGGCATGGGTCCAGCTGCGGCCAAGTAGAAGATTGTAGTTGAGTTTGGCATCAACCACTTCTACTTCAACGTTGACTGTCTTACCTTGTAATGTAATCGGTAACTCGCGAGAACACCCAAGGGTTTCGATTCCCTACCATCAAATGGCTCAAGGGCATTGGGAGATGAGGTGAGGGTTGGAGAGCCGATGGATTTCCAACAGGCCGATGGCTTTCCAAGCACTCAATAACTCACAAAAATGACACCAAGACCAGAAATCAGGTTCAGAGAGCTCTAAATCAAGAAAACCCTAACAACAAACAAAGTTGGCGCGACTGTTTGGCTATAATCTATGCCAAAACAGCGTTGGCGCGGGGGCATAACTAGAAACAAGCGCCAGTTGGCGCGACTGTCAAGCGATAAACCGCGCCAATCAATTTTACTATGGGAAGAAATGAAAAAATAGCAAACAGAGACTGGATCAGGTCTTCTGGGGGCTGAACAAGGGTTTGACACCAAAAGGAGGTGAACCAGAAGAGCAAATCAATCAATCAAAAGTCAAAAAAAACCAAAAGAGAAAAGACTAACTCCAACTGACTCCCCAGCGGAGTCGCTAGTTTTTTGTGGAGGTAAATCCCCTCTGCAAACAAAGGCGATCCCTACTATCCCATATCAGGTCTAGCAAAAATCAAGTCACGCAGTGACGCAGGTTCCTAGTTACAAAACGAAAAAAATCATAATGAATTGCCTACCTCAAATCCTATGCAGTGGTCGTTGAAGAAAGGATGACGCTTCCCGTCCCTTGCTTGGTAGATCACGATCCTTCCGCTCGACACGTCCGAACACCTGCACACATGCAAGGAAAAAACAACATACAACGTAAAATCTAAAACATATAACCATACATCAGTCAGAGAGGATGTAATTCATTGCATAAAGAAATAGACGCATGAATGGAACCATAATCAAAGTCGTTTATATTAAAATAAAAAGGGAAATATTACAACCCAAATCTCTAACGTTTGATCTTCCTTCGGAGAGGCTGACAGTGGAGCACGTCTCAACAAAGCCTTTCGGGAATCTGGACAAAGCTCTCTCTCTTCGGCTTGGCTCTCAATAGTTGTCTGGCTATAGTTTCATTCCTACAAGTTCAGCTAGCTTCCTAAGGGAGAAGGCAAGATTTTATAGATGGAGGAAGGGGAGTTGGGATCTCTATAATCATGGGATTGGCCCTATCTCTAAGGAAGCTTCCATGATAGGTGGAAAACCACTTCCCATACATGGAGATCCGGAGCCAAACCACCCAACTCCTTTTAGTGACTCGTTCAAGAGTTTGTTGGGATCAAACTTCTGCCATTTATTTTTTTTAAACATCCCTTATTAAGCTTGGAGCAAGTGAGACACAGGGACAGAGCGCTAGCTGGCATGCCCTCTATGGTGGATTTCCCCCATTGGCGCGAGGGCTGAACTGGCTAGTCGTGCCAAGGCAAAAATATCTGTTTTTAGAGTTTTTCAGAGGAAACTTTCTTCAGGGGAATATTTTTCCTTATGAAAATGGATGCCATGAAAGTGGTTTCAGGTCATGTCACTACTCACAGGTCACGGAAAAATCCCTCCAATGTGCGGGACGGGGGATTATAGGGACGGTGAAAAAATATTGTGTAACAGATGCCCCCTAAAGCATGAGGTCCGAGAGAGAGGGAGGGGTGAAATTATTTATGAGAACATGCCCAACTGAAAACACTACCGTCGGAAGACCTGCATACAAGCACAACTAATATCTCTGATACATGATATGTGGTATGGGTGCAGCCATCCATAATAGAGTGTACAATAACCAGGATCAATGGTATGGGCGCAGCCATCCAATAAGAAGGATGAACAAGTAGACTCAGGTATGGTCACAGCCATCCAATAAAATGAGTCATGTAACTAATCACGATAATCCACAAAAAAATCCGTAGCCTGGATTTCATCAGACAAAATCCAGGGTCTTGCGCTCCATCTTGAACCGAACAGAGTACAAGTCCCAGCATGTGAATGAGTGAGTTGAATTCGAACATGCAAGAACATCGTCTGATTACCAGCCGATAATGAAAGTCTTTAACAGACGTGAAAGGTACCACCAATAATGAGGATGGCCCTCAAGGTACTATAGGTACAATCCACGGAATGTGAACAGTGATCTGGCATCAAACACCCGCAGAATAATTCGATCGAAGGCCAATGATGAAAACCTTGCATTGAATGCAAAGAACCTTCCATTAAGGCATGCAGGCTCCAAGGTACCAAAAGGGAGTCAATAGATCAGTTTCCTGGATAATGAGCTGAAGTCGACAGGAAGTGACCTTGATCGAAGGTGGGCCATAGTGTTTCCCACATCATCGATGCGAGACAGAGGAACATAATGTTGGTGAATTAGGATCAGTAGAGAATCAGAGGGAGGTTGAGAACTGCAGAGGCCAACTTCTCTTGAACATATCGGCGGCACGACACTGGATTTGGCAGTATTTGACATCAAAGGATCTGAGGTCATGATGACGTGGCAAAGAGCAGATGAGCGGTCAAAAGAGATTACCCAAACCCATGGAGGCAAGCAGATAACGAGATGAGATGTCCCCAACCTGACACGAATGCAGACAAGTGCCATGTTCAAGAGCGACATACTGCCGACATGACAGTGATACTAGTTCCATTTTTCCCCACCATTTCTGGCAAGTACCCCAATTATTTTTGAAAACAAGCTTGAAGGGGATAGCATATGCTTGCAATATAAGTTTGTCCTTTGGACAAATCCAACCTAGTACATTTAACGAGCCCTAGGAAGGAGGAACTCGAATATTTTCATTACGACGGAGTACGATGTCATCAGGTTTTAACAAGTCTGACAAAGGAAGAACTCGGTGTCTTTTCATGTTTAGAGGGTTTGAAAAGACAGCGGAAAAGAAAACTCCAACAGTCCCTTTTCGTAGATAGTTTCTAAAATCCAAAAAGGTAGAAAACTGAGTCTGAGAAAACCTCCTAGTCGCGATAGGCTAGGGTATTCCTTTTTTGTAAATAATCTATCCCAGCCCGAAAAAGGGGTAAACGTATACTGGGTAGATGTCATTTCGCATCCAATTTAACGAGATCAAAACGACAAGCGACTCGGCTATCTTTTAATTTTTAGAGGGTCAGAAAAGCGCTGAAAGATGACTCCAGTAGTGAACTTTTCGTGTTTTTACGGAGTCCTAAAAATTATAAAATACAACTCGTATCGTCCTCCTAGTCATGTAAAAACCTGTCGCTGCACAAAAGTAAGCGTAAAACCCATTTTTCGACAAAATATGATAAAATATTGGAAAAATAAGCTTCAAAACCTAATTTGATTTCGAAAAGTTATAAATATGACCAAAATAGTAAAAACATATTTACTTTTTACTTTTTACCTCTTGTGCAGAGCAATAGTGAGGTTTTTCCTTGTGATCTTGCGGTGACGATTGTGGATGATCCAGTGCATCATTTCAAATCCCGTCTTTTCCAAGAGGCGCTTCCATTAGCTATGTTTTAATCTGTATTTCATAGTATTCCATCATGATTTGGGATCCCTGAGGGGAGGATTTGAAAATTCAAGGCTCGCACAGTTGGCGCGGGTATGAGACACGGACCCGCGCCAATTGAGTTCTTTTTGCAAAGGGGTCGCGCTAACCACGCAACCTTATTTTCCGCTCAAATTATACAAAAAATGAACCAATCAATTAGATTTTTGAATGCTCAAGGGATCTTATGATGTGCTTATGACCATTTTGATGTAGGTATAAAGCCACAATGGTGATAAAATGGAAAGAAAGGGAGCACCAGTGAAGAGGACGAAATGGCAATGGATAATGAGCAATGCATGAATGCTCTTCGAGATTGCGGATTAAATAAATTATGCTTGACACCATGTCTCAGGGCACAACCTGAATTGTTGCAATAATTAATCAGTATCTGAGATGATAACGAAGAGAAGTTTAGGCTTCGAGATCAAGTGCTCAAACTTGAAGTGTCCGATGTTTACTTCATCACTGGATTGTCCCGCAGAGGTCCAGTTCCGATCATGACAGATACTAGGCCTTCTGGCGAAAATATGTCGATGGTCATGGAGAGAGTGTGCCCAAGGGCACAAACAAGATAAGGTAGTGGTAAATTTGATATTCACATTGTTCTTGATTTAGCACTCAGAGTGGTGCTCCATACCATCATGCGGGTTGCGGGGTCACAGGCGTCGCATGAGGCTACCAAAACGCAGCTCCTCCTGGCGTCAGAATGTATGAACCCAACAATATTTGATTGGGCCATAGCCGTAACCATGAATATCAAACGGCAGTTGACTAAATGTAAAAATACCAAACTAAAGCAGTTTGGGTATGGGTCTATCTTGGTATCGTTCATCCTAGAACGACTACCTATTTTCCAGGGCTAGGGGGCGATAGTCGCAGATTCACCTTTAAGAGAGCCATAGATGGCTCGATGGGCAGCATTGATGCCTAGAGCAGGAGGGGGCTAGCAAATGTCATGGTGGCCCGAGTTCTTCGGATGGCTTCGACGACATCTGATCGTCGTAGAGGACTGGCCCTATGCCGGTACTGATTTCACAGGAGACCCAGACCTTCCACTCCCAGAAGGAGAGGACTGGGATGAGGAGCTGGGTAAGACTCTTTTTTATTTTACGAATTTTACCATTTTTTTTTTTTTTGGATACATGCATGTTCTATCAATTGTTCCTATATGTATGCAGATGTTGGCCCAGAGAGGCCCGCCGGGATGTCGCCGATCGCGCGGAGGACCCCTCTCGCCTATGACCCTCAAGGTGAGGGGGACAAGGGGAATCTGGTTCAGAACTTAGAGGGAATCGCCCGTGGGATTCCTGATTATGCTCGTCTATCAGATGTCCCTATGGGTTATCAGAGGCACACCGTAGGGGTGCCTAGTCATTGTTTACTGAGGCGATTGGTGCAGGCAGTAACATGCTACCATGAGCACCATGCTGATTAGTCTCCTAGGCTTTTCATTTTCATATTTTTGAGAGACATGTTGTCTCCGGATATTATTAAAATAGACATGTATATTTTTGGATTTTATGTGATGCACACAAACTGCAAACATTTCCACACAAACACACACACACACACATATATATATATCTCTATTTCTGCATGGATATTTTTCACATGTGATGATGTTTTTATATGTTATGCAAATGTCTAATACAATGTTATCTAAAGCATTAGTTACATAATATGCATAAAAAACGATCCAATGGGAAAGTTAAAAGTTCACAAAATGCATCACACCACACATATTTCATTTTTATGCAAGCTTGAAAGCACACATGCAAACTATGCTTGGAAATGAGTTTTATTTTTTAGGTAAGCTTAAAACACAAATGTAAACTATGTTTGAAATAACAAGGAAAACCGAGCATGCCCCCCAACATGGTGTCTCAATTCGAGGTACATGCCCCCCAAGCTTCAATCCATAGGAAATGGAGTGAAGGTTCAAAACACCAGAGATTCGACCGAAATCTAACAAAACTTGAATTGAATGGGACCATGTTTCATTGTTTTAACGAGGTTGACACACTTAAAAGAACTATCCTCGTAGTAGCTTGTTTCATTGTTTTAGGAGATTGACACAAGAAGAGGAACTATGCTCTGACGAGCTCAAAGGAGGAGGCTCAGGAGGGGGATAACCAGATACAAAACGCTCAAGAAAATTAGACATTACCCCTAGGCCGGGCATGAACGAGGAACGGTGATGCCCATCGCTCCACGGCAGATCTTTAAGAGACATCATCTCCATGATAGTTTCGTCAGACAGAAAGACTTCTCCCAAAGGATCGAGCGAATCTGCATTGCTGAGCCAAGGGGATTGAGAATAAACATCAAGAGCCATGCTCAAAGGAGCATTTTCAGCAGGAGGAGGATCCAATGCAGCGACAATCTCACAATAATTGATTTCAACTGGGGTCAGAGGCATCGATTCTCCAAAAGAGGTCACATGTTCAAGAGAAGGGATGATCCATGGGTCATCCGACCTATAGATCATTTTGACTTGAACGGTGGTCAGTGGTGGCATGGGAAAAATACCCATGAGAATGGGGTCCTTGAAAAGACCAGGTCCTACACTGTCGGTGGGATTAGGAATTTGATCCATGTATGGCACGTTGTGCTTGGAGAACGAGGTAAAGAAAGACAATTGATCGACTGTAATAATCTTGCCCTCATGTGGAAGCTTCAAAAGCCGAAAGAGGGTGGACGAAATGCATAGCATGGCGTGGGTCCAGCTGCTACCAAGTAGAAGATTGTAGTTGAGTTTGGTATCAACCACTTCTACTTCAACGTTGATTGTCTTACCTTGTAATGTGATCGGTAAACTCGCGAGAACACCCAAGGGTTTCGATTCCCTACCATCGAATGCCTCGAGGGCATTGGGAGATGAGGTGAGGGCTGGAGAGCCGATGGCTTTCCAACAGGCAGATGACATAACGCAGGTGGAGGCACCTTCGTCTACAACGACTCTGTGAATGTTGAGGCTGTTGATACCAACTTGTATAACAAGGGAGATTTGATGCGGAAGTCGGGGGACAAAATTCTCTAGATCGAAGGTGAGAAGGCTAGAATCGACAGGATCAATTCCACCAATTGCGGATAACAGAGCTTTCCGTTGAGATGGGAAAATTTGAAGCACTTCCAACACAGACATTGCGGAAGGAGCTTGTGCCAAATCCTCAACAATGTTGTAATGTTGAGCAGCACGGGCGTTTGGATTATAGGAAGACTTTCTAAGAACACCTTTGGAAGGTGGCCGTATAACGGGCTCAGCGTTGGGCTTCTCAATTTCAAAAGGACCAGTGGTAGGTGGGGGAGGCGGGCCATAAACGACTTCCTTGCCAGCTGCCTGGCGTGATCCGGTATAATCCTTCGATCGAGTGGCAATCGAAATAGGTGCAACACCATTCATCATAAAAACTTGGGACCCAAATGGTACAGATGGTTAAGGCTGCTTGACCATCTGGGTCTGTTGAGATGGAAAAGGTTCCTTAAGAACTGCCGGAGTTCCCTTAGAGCCTTTAAGAAGTTGACTAACCTCGGATCATCGGGGACAATCTTTGGTGTCGTGGTCTCTGTCACATATCAGGCAAGGGTACTTTGGTTTCCATTGCGAACCATCATCAGCATGTGGTTTGGAGGATTCTGGTTTCAGGGCATTGGATTTGGCTTTCCCTCTGCCCTTCTTCCTCCCTTTGGAAGTATTTTCTGCAAGATTGGCCTGAATGGCCTTCCCAGAATCTGAAGTGGTGGGGGGAGTAGAACTGTTGGAAGAATTCGGCTTCTGCTTCCCATTAGAGGACTTACGAGAAGTCTGAGAGACGGAACCAATAACACTGTCAACCGATGGGGTAAGTGGTGCTTTAGAGGTCCCTAGCCGCGGGGCATCAGAAAAGATATCATATAACGTGCCAGACTGAGAGTACACCAAATCGAGGTTCTGGGCACGAGCGATGTCTTGTTCCTCGGTTACACATGCCCCCATAGCAATGTCCTGTGCAATCTTGTTGACATAGGAGGTAGTGAACCAGTGAGTTAGAAGCTGATCAGGAATATCAAACTTGATCAAACGACGACGACGTCTCCACTCATGAATATGATCTGAAATATGAGTGGCTTTGTCCTGTTTTAGAGATTTAAGGAGATGCGTCCCAGCTTCAGAACGAACTGGTAACTGGAAATGTGTCAGGAATGCCATAGCTAGAGTATTAAAGTCCTGAAAAATACAGCGGGGTAGTTCTATGTACCATTTAGCAGCAGCGCCGATAAGAGTGCGCTGGAAAATACATAAACGGATCGAGTCATCCACCCAAGAGTTCGAAGAGCACCACAAATGGTAGGTCATGACCTGTTCTTGGGGGTCTTCTCCAGCTTTACCCTCAAACTTGGGACAGTCACCAGGTACCTTCGTCGGAACTGGAGGCCAATATGGATTGTGAAGAATCGAATCATTGGTCAATTTAGATACATCTGGAAATTCCAAAGTGGTGAGGAAAGGTAACTAAGGATTAAACGGCATGCCAAGTCCCCGATAAGGACCTGTACATGTACTCCAACCTGGTTGAGCATAACTTTTCCCCCATTGGTTCTGTCATGGAGGATTTTGACCATAGGGGGCATAAGCCGTATAATTGGGTTGATATGGTTGTTGATAACCAGGGTGTGGGGGTTGATAACCAGGGTACTGACCCTGATTATACGTGGGCCTCGTTTGATCAGTGTATGGATTTGACTACAGAGTATAAGTATAGCCTAGTTGTTGAAGGTAATAACCAGAACCTTGGGGCGGGTTGTAAACCGGTCGAGACTGACCTTGAAGGTAATAGCCGCCTTGGGGTCAAACGGGCTGCTGGTAAGTGGGACCCTGCTGGGCCTGATAAGTTGGGCACACAGGCAAGTTTAGCTGTGGCATAGAATAGATCAGTTGTTGAGCAGGGTTAACTGGTTGTGCAGGTTGTCCTAGTTGAACAAGTTGACCTGGCTGTGCAGGCTACCCTAGTTGAACAGGTTGTCCTGGGTGAATAGGTTGTCCTGGTTGAATAGGTTGGCCTGGCTGATGAAGGACACCAGGCTGCCCCGGCTAAGTAGGTTGGCCTGATGGCGGGAGAAGGCCAGGTTGTGCCTGATAACCAGGTTGACCTATGACAAGACCATAGGATGGCCCTAGTTGTGCAACATTCGAACCAATTGGAAACTAAGGTTGCTGAGGTTGCACCAATGGTTGAGAAGGATGGGTTTGCCCCCCAGGACTGTACAACGGTCTGGGTTGATACCCCAGTTGGGCTGTGGGTCCTTGAGGTTGCCCTGGTTGGACCACAGGGTGAGGCTGTAGAGGTTGACCTTGAGGGTTGTAAGACTGCCCTTGCAGACCGTACAAAAATCCCTGCTGGCCAGAAGGTTTTTCCTGTAAGGGTTGTCCTTGCGGGTCAAATAGATAACCTGGCTGGGCCGAAGGTTGTCCCTGGAAGGGTTGTCCTTGTGGGTTAGAAGGTTGCCCAGCCTGGGCGAACAGAAAACTTTTAATATACTGATAAGCCTCAGGAGCAAGAAAACAAAGGGGGTTGCCCTGCTCATCATACTAATATGGAAATACATAGATCGGGGCACCATCCAGTCCATAACGGGAAAAGTAAGGATGGTTTAGGTCTTGAGAGGATGGACCAACCTCGGAGTTTGACGGCTGTAAAGAAAACCGATACTCCTCAGGAGAAATATTCTCGGGAATAGCAGAAGCTATGTAAATGTCTTCAGGAACTGACGAGGTCCTGGTTGAATGAGTAGTGACAGCTGGCATAGATGCAGCTACGCAGACAGTAGGTCTAACAGGTACTGATGTAACGAAAGGAGATGCCATGAGAGGTGTCGATGGCGACATTCCTAATGAGGGAATAACCGGCCTTGTGGATGGAGTCGATATTCCCATAGAGGCAACAGCGGCCATGACCTGACTTAAATACCTATATCCAGCTGGAAGCGAAGGACCAGGTGAAGACATGACATAAGACTCGGGGATGATTTTGGGAAAAATCTGGTAATCTTCACCAGATGTAGGAATTTCTTCACTAGGAAAAGGACTGGGTGAGTCCATATCTGACCCTGCCGCAAGATCTTCTAAAAGACGACGAGGGATAGGAGGTATAATAGCAGCCAAGAAAGGCGATCCCGATGTAAGAGGAGGGAAGGGTTCCACTAGTCCAAATCCAAACCAAGCGTTGGACAAGGGCCAATTGAAGTCAACTGGTCCTCCAAAGGGAAGTTCAGATATAACCGGTCCCCCGTCGAGAAACTCGGATACAATACGCTGCTGATGTTCAGCAGAGGACTGAGAGACCTCTGACGAATCGTCTGTGTAAGGACTACCAGTAGACGAAACTGAGGGTTCCGCCACTATGACTATAGCAAAAAAGAGGAAGGGATCAAAACAAAGACACACAGGCAAAACCAAGGCAAACAATCAACAGGCCAAAAACAATCTCTAAAATGGCGCGTGATCGTAGGTGATTAATTTTACTACATTGAAACTTGGAAAATTTTACTATTTCATGTTTTAAGAGTCTAGAAACAAGTAAAATATGACTCTGTCTCTTTCAATTTGGAAACAAGCGTGAAAGGACAAGTGCTTGATGATATTTTCAAATTTAATGAGTCAAAAAAGATCGAAATGACTGCTCTGGTAATCTAGGCAGATGGGTGTACCAGATATCCGTGAACTGCCATATACACCTTGGTTAAAAAATGAAAGAAAAATCAACCAAGGACTTGACGTACGTGCAGGTAATATCCCCGAATGTTGTGTCCGGTGTATCACGGGTAAAAGGTGGCAGACTCGGCTTCCTATGGATAAAGGATAGCAACCTAGTGGGGTCTCCCTTTATATACGCGACGGTACGGGGAGCACAAGTCCGTACTAGCGATGTCTGAAGCCAGAAGGCGAATGACAGCTACTAGGTTTAACGACGCCAGAACACGTCACTAGCCTAGATCTCTAGATATTTTGTTAATGTTTCAATGTTTCCTTAGGTTAATTGAATAAATTTTATAGTTGATCTTCAATTTATGTTTCAATTTCAGGCCTTATCGAATGTTGGATCTCCAAAAATCATCTAAATGCACACTACATGCCACAATATATCACTTTGTTCGATGAAGATCTAACTACGAGAGGGTTGAGAGCTTTTCAAATAACAACAAAATGATCACACAAACATCCACTACTATATCTAATGCACGCTAATGAAACTAAAAACTTTTCTCTTAGAGTTATATAACACTAATAATGCAAAAAAGCTTTCAATTTTCACTAAACTAATCAAAAATGCAAAGAGATTTGTTTTTGTATTTTTCAATGTTTAAGAGAAAATGCACCACACGAATGAAAAAACTAATGAAGAAACCAATTCGAGAAATGACAGTGAGAGAGTCGAAACAAGCAAGTTCACTCAATGCAAACACACACAATCAGAACTCAAACTGATGGAGAAATCCATCAAATCGAATAAGAATCTCAAAAAGATTCATACACACCGTGTAATCTAGGCTTGAAATGAGACAAAGCGAAACTTGAATGAAAAAGAGAGCAATCACTCAATTAACGCAATGATACAATGAAATCCAGCAAAATGAATGCAAAGAAGCGAAAACGAAGTCGACCAGGAAAACAAGGACCCAAAAACACCCACGGGAGGCTCAGCACACTATAGCACCTAGAAACCCTAGGGCTAGAATGCAACGCTGATGGTAGAGGGAAAAAAACTGAAGGACAAGGGTCAAACACAATCAACAAAGACTTCAAGGCACTCAATCACTCGTAAAAATGACACCAAGACCAGAAATCAAGTTCAAAGAGCTCAAAATCAAGCAAACCTTAACACCAAACAGAGTTGGCGCCACTGTTTGGTTGTAATCTGCACCAAAACAGCGTTGGCGCAGGGGCCTAACTAGAAACAAGCGCCAGTTGACTGTCAAGCGATAAATCGTGCCAATCAATTTTACTATGGGAAGAAATGAAAAAAGAGCAAACAGAGACTGGATCAGGTCTTCCGGGGGCTTAACATAGGTTTGACACCAAAAGGAGGCGAACCAGAAGAGAAAATCAATCAATCAAAAGCCAAAAACAACCAAAAGAGAAAATTCTAACTCCAATTGACTCCCCAGCGGAGTCGCCAGTTTGTTGTGGAGGTAAATCCCCTCTGCAGACAGAGGCGATCCCTACTAGCCCAGAACGGGTCTAGCAATAATCAAGTCACGCAGTGACGCAGGTTCCTAGTCACAAAATGACAAAAATCATAACGAATTGCCTACCTCAAATCCTACCCAGTGGTCGTTGAAGAAAGGATGACGCTTCTCGTCCCTTGCTTGGCAGATCACGATCCTTCCGCTCGACACGTCCAAACACCTACACACATGCAAAGAAACAACGACATACAACGTAAAATCTAAAACATATAACCATACATTAGTCAGAGAGAATGTAATTCATTGCATAAAGAAATAGATGCATGAATGGAACATAATCAAAGTCATTTATATTAAAATAACAAAGGAAAGATTACAACCCAAAGCTTTGACGCTTGATCTTCCTTCGGCGGGGCTGAAAACGGAGCACGCCTCAACGAAGCCTGTCGGGAATCTGGACAAAGCTCTCTCTCTTCGGCTTGGCTCTCAATAGATGTCTGGCTATAGTTTCCTTCCTACAAGTTCAGCTAGCTTTCTAAGGGAGAAGGCAAGCTTTTTTAGATGAAGGAAGGGGAGTTGGGGTCCCTATAATCATGGGATTGGCCCTATCTCTAAGGAAGCTTCCATGATAGGTGGAAAACCACTTCCCATACATGGAGATCCAGAGCCAAACCACCCAACTCCTTTTAGTGACTCGTTTAGGAGTTTGTTGGAATCAAACTTCCACCATTTATTTTTAAAAAACATCCCTTATTAAGCTTGGCAGGAGTGAGACATAGGGACAGAGCGCCAGCTGGCACGAACTCTATGGTGGATTTCCCCCATTGGCGCGAGCGCTGAACTAGCTAGTCGCACCAAAGCAAAAAGATCTGTTTTTAGGGTTTTTCAGAGGAAACTTTCTTAAGGGGAATATTTTTCCTTATGAAAGGGGATGCCATGAAAGAGGTTTCAAGTCATGTCATTGCTCACAGGTCACGGAAAAATCCCTCCAATGTGCAGGACAGGGGATTGTAGGGACGGTGACAAAACACTGTGTAACACATGTGAACGTTGATAAGTTTATGGTTGTAGAGGAACATTTCATATCTCTTGTGGTATCATTCTGACAGTTTGTCGTTGGAAGTGTTATAATGGAACATTCAAATATGGAGCATTCAAATTTGTGTTATGAACATCGTTAATTGTTTGACCTCGACCTAGAGTGTTTGACTTCAACCTGGAGCGTTTAAATCTATGGACAACATGCCTACTACAATTTATCTATCAAGAGGCCAAAACGTTGGAAGGGATCATAGATGACAGATTCAGTAGGAGAAGTGACAAACTATAATGGTAGAAAATGTGTAGAATGCAAGGCAACTTACACCACAAAGAGACGTTATTTAGATCTTTCAAATTGTGTGCATTATTGCTGGAATATATCTATTTGTGTATAGTGATTTGATATTATTCATATTTCATTATAATATTGTTCATACATGTGTTATAATAATGTGAGAATTAAATTTGAATTGGAATTATTCAACGGTTCGGTCCATTGATATGTGCCATTGTTATATGTAGCTATTGGAACGAATATTCAACAGGTAACTCGCCAATGGTTAGATGGAAAGAGAATTATAATATCAAGTGAAAAATACGCACAAATGTCATAGTTAGGACATAGAGGCATGACAGATAGGGATGAGAAACAAACATTTTGACCAACAAAAAAAAGGAGGTGATTTCACAAATAATCTACAAAGTCTCTGACGTGTGGAATGCTACATGGTTTGATAGTCTGGGGATATAAAAAACCTGAGCTTCATGACTCCAGGGCATGACATATCTAAGCTTTATGATTACAAGGTGTGTCTTGTATTGGAATTGAAATTAGGCGAAATGGAGCGAACCTTCACTAGGTAAAACATTGGCAGGTGGACTGAGAGATATTCGTTGGCATAATCATCATACATTATGTTGCACTATAAGGCTATTGCAACAAGGTGTTTTCCCTCTTTATACTCATTTCAGTGCATGTGGTTTTAATGATCTATACTTTTATTTGACCTAGAATTATTATTGATATAATTTTAATATCCAGCGTGACTATTTCTGTATGAAATTTCATTGAAAGATGAGTATTGGAAAGTCAATTCATTTATATATAAAATGAGGGGCGGGCCGTGACCCCTACCCCACAACCTAACGCATACCATATAATAGTTATGAAGCTGGCGAGAGTTGAACCCGCCGCCGGCCCCGCCAGCCCCGCCCACGTGGCAGCCCCCCATGAAATGGAACCACATTAGGGGAATTTTGAAGTCTAAAATGGGCCTCCTAAAGAAATAATAAAATAACAGCTAAGCCAATAAAATAATATTTATGAATTTGCAATTCACTTTTTACACCAAAATCCATGTAACCATAGTTAAATTCAATTCAAAATTTGTACCAAAATAAAATTAATAAAAAAATTGTATTGATGTGACTATAAATAAGAATGAGTTTTTCAAGAAAAATTCATTATCATTGAATAACTAATGCATGTGTCCTTTTTACTTAAATAACTTAAAATAAAATATAAATATAAATTTATAAATTATTAATTATATTATATGTTATTAATTAAAATTTATATTAATTAAATTGTATAATAACATGTAATTAATATACTATATAAAAATAATATAATATAATATAATACAATAAATGTATAGGGATATGCATTGTTTCTTTCAAGAAATATGAAATGACAATAATATTATTTTATTCAAAAAGTGTGAAATGACATTTATGTGACAAGTAAGTACCTTTAACTTAAGTAATGCCACCTCAACCATTAGGGATGATGTCATCCCCTAAAATGTGATTGGTTCTCATAAAGTGAATTTTGATTGTACATTTTCCTTAGGAGGCTCATTTTAGACCTCAAAAATCTCCTAATGACCGCACAAGAAAACAACCATATAATATACATATATGGGTGGGCAGGGGTTGTGAACCCCACAGCCCAACCCAATCCCACATTTTGTGGGCCTAAAACACATACAGCGACGCATATACGGTTGGCGGGGGTATTACTCCCACCGCCAACCCAACCACCCACCTGCCACTTGCTGCACAGAGCCTGCGAAGAGTACAGGGTAGGCCACCCAATGCGGGCCCGAGCCCCCAAAGTAACCCTATTTACCGTTAAAAAAATATACGCGGAGTTTTTAAAAGTAAAGCCACGGGTTTTAAAACTAAATTCAGATTTTTATGGAGGGGACAGGGTTTGACCATCCGACCCACTCCCTCATAATTTGGATCCAAACAAATTGCACTAGCGACCTCTTTGGAAAATCCGCCAATAATTTTTAATATAAACCATTCATTTGCAAGTGCACCCAGGAATGGAGGAGAGTGTGCACGCAGATCGAGGTTTATCATATTTTATTGCAAGAGAAACATGCAATTTGAGGCAGGCACGTTTTTCCATGCAGGTGGAACCATAAGCAAGCCCAGAAACAGGGAGCAGAACCATGAGCCTTGAAATTTTCCCGAGGAGGTAGTTTTTCTCCATGTCGAAATATAGTCAAGTTTATAATCATTTTTCACGATTTTTCACAGGGAATACAATGGTGAGGTCAAATTCGCCTTTTCAGTTGCAGATTTCCAATCCACCCATAAAGCAGCGTCTTTGAGGAATCTAGGGGGAATCTAAAAGATTCATTTTTGCCCCAGATATTCACTTCATCGGAATTCAGAAAATGGATAGTCAATTTTGCCTTATTTGACCCCAAGAATCTGATGGCGCGTTTAGATTTTCCATCTGAGCTTTATATTTTTCGGTCACTTTTTGAAGTGAAGTTGCAGGGGTCAGCTTTCAGCGAGTGAGCAGTGGATTTCACACCTTTCGACGCCACAATTGTGATGGTGATTTCAAATCCAACAACGCAACAACCCATTCTTTATTCATCTTCAACGTGAGGTATATGATGTGTTGATTTCATGTACTTCTTTGTCCCTAAGATGCATTGTGTTGTACAGGTCCCTGTTGATGTTTGATGTGGGATCTTGTTTTGTTTTGATGTGAGATATACTTTCTGCAATGGATATGTATTATGTTTGAGATCCCTTTGATGCCATGTTGGCGAGATACTCATTGTCACATGTATGTTGTTTGAGATCCCTTTGTTTTCCATGTTGGCGGGATACTCATCGTCTTTGTGTGAGTTTTTGTCATACTGATAGGAGTCCTTTTTATGGATGAGATTTCCGCAGCAAAACATCTTGTAGAGAGATCAAGATCTGACGTTGTTACTCAAATAATAGGATATTCGTCCAATGGAAAACTATCCCACAGGTAACTACTATATTGAGCGTGTATATCCAATTCTCTTGGAACACCTCGACATTCTTAAGTCCATATAACCGACAATACATAACTATGAATTATTTATAGACATCTCTATGGATCCTTGTCGGACAAACTACAGATGGGCGATGGCGCAACTTGGCAGGTTCTCGACAACATGTTTTGATAACATCAGTAGTGTCAAGGGTTTCTCATCTTGTGTAAAAGTTATCATTTGCATATTCAGTGATCTTTAGCATCTTGTAGGATGTTTTCATGTCTTCACCGTAAGAGGTGGCAAGTTGTCTGCCACTCTCATTGAAAAGCACAAGGTGGAAGTCATCCATATGCATAATGATCCATTCAATGACTTCTACACATGGCATGATCGGGAATCTGCAAGTGATCTTGTGCATCCTAGACTTCTTGATGTTGATATATGCATGCCAGTCTTCTGAGTCCCCAGGAAACCTCTCTGTCATGAATGTGTTATATATTTTGCTCCAAGTAACATGTGTACCTTTATCAATGAAGCACTGATTATCTACGTATATGGGAACATTGGGTCGTGTAACTTCCAAAGGTTCATCAGCACTTGCTTCTAAAAGTTCTTTGGAGATCACTTTGCAAGGTGACATGTCTCCAACAGAGGAAGATAAAGTGGTAACACTTGTAGCACAAGCACCTATTTGGGGCAACACCCTCAGTGTGATAGTATTAGCTTAAGACAACCTAACTATGTAGTGATGCTTGTAAATCACATTTGGGGCTTTGTAGTGCGTTCATGTGGTCAAGGGGAGAGAATCCACTAGGGCACACTATCGCACCCTGAAGGGTTGAAGAGATAGGAAATGGGCCTTCACATCTTCCTTATGCGCCCATGCACTAAGGAGACAAGGAGGGTGTAATGTCGCACTCCGAAGAGTCGAAGGGTGAGGTTAACAAGGCTTTGGGCCTTCACAATGCGCCCATGTGCTCAAGGAAAACGATGGCACATTGTCGCATGCCGAAGGGCTGAATGATAAGGCATTGTGCCTTCGTGATGCGCTCGAGAAGAAAACTTGATCAAAAAAGGTGCAAATGTTTAGGCTTATGGGGTTTCGAGCTCAAGGAGTGCGCTCTACATGTTGGAAGCACAGAAATAAGTCCAGTCGATACAATTCGATGATAATATGAGGAAGAAAAAATATCTGCAAATTTTTATAAATGTTGTCGCATGCATGGTGGAAGATGAACGGTTTTAAGAATGTGAAAAGTTTCTGCATACGACAGTGGATTAACACTTGGAATGTGAAGATTGCGCATACACGCCAACAAGAAATCTGAAAAACAAGTGATTGACAACAAGAAAAGCAAGATTTGGTTGTGAAATCATGGAAAGCAATAACAGGATTTGACATGCAAAACTTACTTGCAGCGCTAGTTGTTGAAGAGCTTCTTGATTCCCCAATTGTGCGTTCAAATCTGATGAAATTGTTATGCAAAGAATGATTCATTGAGTTTATTTAAAGAAATTAATGAGCAAAATTGATTCATGCATGAGTTCCACTTGTCATCGCATGAAAGGGTTAGTTAAGAGGAGCTAAGTGGGCTCCTATTTCCTAGGAGTGCGCCCTCATGCAACAAGTTGGCTCATGCATGCAACTAGACAAGATGCATGTCTGCGACTCGAAGGAGTGCACCCAACCCAAGTGCATGTCTTCGTCAACTCAAAGTCCGCTTTTTCTTTTTATTAGTGATTTTCTTGCTTTTTTTGTTTTTTAATGCTTTTGAGAGTTTTTTCAATTGTGTGCATGACAATAAGGCAAGTTTCTAAGCCTGGAAAGATCATGAGTTCACCTAACCATGGACTAATTAACTCAGGTGCTTCTAATGGTTAAGTGACAACACTCAAGAAACATTGACTTAGGGGGTGTTACATTAGGAGAAAACACATAGATGACAAATCAAACAACATGACGACTGAAGGAGGCTTGAAACGACAATTATTGTAGGCTCCAAAATTGACATAGGAAAAAATTTTGGAGGGTTGTTGTCGCAGCAACAACACCTCTGTAAGCTATCGTGTTGTTGATTCATGTTGGTTCTAGTGCGAGGATAAAGCTTGTTTGTGCGTTGGCTAATGGGTATAGTGGCTCTTTACTGAAATGGTGGAACCTTTGTCAACTCCAGAGAATGTCAATGCCAGTACGTTGCTTGACAAGTTATTGAATTTGGTCGAAACACTGTTGGAAACAATGCAACCTCTGGAAGATATCGTAGAAAGAAAAGACAATCATTCCAGCTCTTCTTGGAAGCCAAGTTAGCCTAGCAACATAGTAGTCTTGAGCAATTTATGAATGGTTTGCACATGGAGGTTAATTCTCTCAGTGCTCAAATTTCTTCTTTGGAGGACTTCAAGCCTAGCGGCGCTCAACTCGACTTGGGGGGTGTCAGATACAGTGTCAATCCAACAAGGAAAAAGACTCATCGATTATGAGGGTTTGGAACTTATAGCCTTGGTTGTTACTGAAAGATGGGCTCAATATTTAGATATATTATTTTTTCTAAGTATTTTAATACAATCTTGAAGATCTATGTTGTGTAAACATATTTTAATTCTTGAGACTTTTTACTGAATTATCAGTAAAAATGTATTTAATGTAGGAAGAAAATGCAGCCCTAGCGCTGGCAATCATATTTTGTGGACTGATGAACATTTTTTTGGTCAAAAATCAAAAAACAATTGTAAGGGTTATAAGCAATAACCCAATCTTTATTAGTATAAAACCCTTACCCATTCATTTATATATATATATATATATATATATATATATATATATATATATATATATATATATATATATATATTTCACATTTTTATTGAGCCGAGAGGCTCATTCTACAACCCAATATGATGTGTACGGATGCCCGTCCATCATCAAAGTTGAAAGTAAGTTTGCTCTTCTCAAAAATCTAAAATAAATAATAATAATAAATAAACTATACAAAATATTTAAATAATATCGGCTCATAAAAAAATTTGTACTTGCAGAAATTGGATCCCTCTCGACTCATGTTAGATCCATATTTAGAATGAATCTATGTTGGTATATGAAATATTCTTATTTTTTATTTTATTAGAACTTTGACAATACTATATATGAGCCATATTTCTTAGATATGTTTTATATTTATATTCACATATAAATATTTAAAAATATTTGTATTTTTAATTATAAGTTTATTATTCAAATTAGTTAAATTTTATATGTCAATTGATTATATGTTCTAAAATATTATGGTTACAAATATGAATGATTATTATGTTAAATATGATAAACATATGATTTTTTTTTAATTTGTTTGAAATAATTAATAACATTATAATCTAACAAAATGAATTGATGTATTATTTGTATTTTTTCATTAAGTTAATATTATGTTTTATTATTATTATCTTTTAATTTAATACTTCATTTTAAAAACACCATATCTCTCCCATATTGAACCGACATTTAAATGTTGGCACTCATCTATGGACGCTACAACATCTCCCATAATAAAACTGTTAAGTGACCCTCAATGGAACAAGAAATATTCTAAGAACAAAATCAATTTAAACCAAAGGGAAGTAGCACAGGACAACATAAATGTCCTCGTAGAGAGCAAACCTCATTTGATCTTAATCCACATAACCTTGAAAACTGGACAAGCATCACTAGAAGGACCAAATGATCACAACACAAGGTTCAACAGGTAGAAGATTTTTCCATGGTAGAAACATAGTCAGGGACCTGGACATAAGCACAGTCAAGCGGTCATATGTTTAGCCTCGATCAGTAGGCGCGTTTGCACCAGTAACCTAAACGTACGCCAAAGGGGTTGACTCAAGCACACACCATGAAATTGATGAAAAGTTGGGATGTTAAATGGTCATCTATTCGATGTGTGCCCAAAATATTTCCATCTAAAACTGCACTACTAACGTTATAAAGATTTTAAAATATAAGTCAGCAAAAAATCTCAAAGTCTGCTACACTTTTATGAGGCATTAATCTACTGACCAACACATTAATAGCATCTAAACCAAACAAATTGCTCCAGGAAACTATCTGTGATGTTCAAAAGCAAAATTAAAAATAAAACATATGGCACTTGTATACTCACACATGCCAACATCTACCCATAGCACATATGTGTAGTGCCACAAGAACAAACTCACTATATCAGAACTAAAGCTGGTAATGAATTTAAAAGGCCAGAGCAATCGCCATTTTCATCAGAAATATCGTTATTAATAAGTGGTAACGCTGACTTTGCTGAACCATAAACTTAAACCTATCAATAAACTTTAAGTGCATCCTCAGATCAATCAATTAACTAATCTTACGAATCCCTACCCGAAAATCCAGACACGTAATTACTCTCAAGGACTTGCAGTAATAAGAAGTCTCGGAATAGCATGCCCTGTTCCAATTCAAGGCGACCAAAGAAACATTTACACAGAAGATTTAAAAGAGCGATTGAAATAATGTAAATCTAGCAAATTCAAAATACTGAAAATTCATCTTTGATATACTTTTCAGATAAGCATAATGCCAGTTCATATTTGGCTTCCAAGTTCAACTTCAGCACAAATTGACATTAATCAAGATCTGCACAAATGGACATTAATCAAGATCTTCCGAATTGCTATGCACCCGATATAGCAATACCATCAGATCGAGCATGACACCTGATTTAACAATTTCATTGCATCAATCACGACGCAACTCCAAGAATTCTCGTTTGACACCTTCTGCATTGACAACTACTATTTCCAGCCCATCACCCTGAATCATATGGCAACCTTTGTCAGGAGGAAACAAAAGATGCTTGAATTGAAACGGAGTACAAAATTTTTAAAAAAAACTAGTCAATTCCAACACAGATTACAAATATTTTCCACGAGTTTTCCCAGAAAAAACATTTTTAAATAGAAAAGAATGAGATAGAAGCAGCACAGTGTATATGTCTCTTTCGGCAGCTGAAGCAAATACATCCTTCACCAAGTCAACCGCTTCTGATTCCAATAGTGGAGTTGTAGCATCCTGCTCCACATGAAAGTTTACCAAACATTTACTGTTTCAAAACTAATGAATGATGCGGAGAAACACAAACCCTAACCAGTTCAATAATGATTGCCCAAACTCTCGAAACACTACTAGATAATAAGGACATAATTATGTTTGAGCCCTAAGCTTCACCGACTCAAAACCAAAACCAATAATTCAAAAGAAAATCGTTAATTACTACAAAATGCTAGAATTCAGGAGAAAAATGACGCAAATCTTTAATTTTCACCTGCGATAACAATCAAGTTTCCACTTGAAATGGATTGAATTTTTCAAGAAACATACATTTGATTTTTTAGCCTGTGAAACCATTCTCCGAGCATTCGTTTTGTGGAAAATCAGAAAATATTGAAAAAATATAAAAATAAAAATAAAAAGTAAATCACGATTTTTTTGCACAGTTTATGATAAAATTGTGATTTTTGACCTTCAAAAAATTGCTGATTTTTTTGGCCAATCAAATCAGATAGGCCAAAACCCCATGGTTTTGCGATAAAAATCAGGCAGTTTGCAACACTGAATCTGACTCTCAAAATCAACGTTGCAGTTACAGTCGGAATTATTTAAAATAGATCTGTTAGGAAATGCTTGTAATTATGGAGTCTGTATGTGGTCTTTTATGTCATACATAGAAAGACACTAAACAATTTTGTGTGCTTATGAAACATTAAAAGAAAATTTTAGCACAATTTCCTACTGATAAGGGAAAGAAATTGAAACTTGACACTGCTAACTGCAGAAAAACAAGTGTGATTATTAAAGTGCATGCGAAAATCTCTACCTTTTTCATTAATCAGGATGCTAATTTATGTCTGAAATGATGGTTATGACTGATTTATATTACATTACCAGGACTGAATGACTTCTAGCATTCATGTCGCTTGGGACAATGACACCACAACATGAAAACATAAATCCTAAAACCTTGATCATGATAAAATATGAAATGGCATTGAGCAAGAATGACATATTCATGGAGGAGTTCTGATTCCTTACATGATGCAAGGATGATGTTCTAGCAGTTGCATTTGGATCACTTAAGAATTTTGGAGTAAAGTACGATGTATATCTTAATAATGAGCTATGGCACTAATTGTCAGCATGTTGCTCATCGAAAATTCCCTTTCCTCTTGAAACATTCCCATTATTCTGAGAAACTATTTTATATTTTAATATCTAATTTTTCCCAGACGACAACATTCCTACACACCTGAGCTGGTAAGAGCAGAGGACTAGGAGATTTAAGCTGATTGTCAAGAACAGGCATCATAAGCGTCCCACCCGTCCCCTGTGCGCCATAGCCTACTCGTTCATATGAGCCAACTGCATCATATGTAAAGACACAGCCCTTTCCTGTAACAATTTCCACAGCATAGAAGAATCAAATATACATAGTTAAAACAAAGCAAAGACAATTATACTGTATTAATAGTGAAAGCAAATGTACTCAGAGACATATGGCATACCTTCATTGTCTAGGCCACCTAAAACATTGAAAGAATAGTATGGGAAAAATCGTTTGTAATAAAGAGTATTTGAGAGAAGCTGTGCCATGGCAGGACAGCTCATTTGCTTGTTATGCTGGTGTTGATAAATCTGCAATTAGCCCATTGTATTAGCTGTGCTATTTAAATATAAATAAATATAAATACACACACACATATATATAAAAGCCAACCCCCATGTCCTTTTAAAAGTCAATTCGGTTTATCTCGGGTGGTTGGGAGGAATGACTGGGATCCTCCCTGCCCAGGTTCAATTTCCGCAAGTGACATGATGAAACTTGATGTAATGGACCGGAACATGTATATTTCTTAAATGCAATATATGGATATTTATCTGTATTGCTATTATAATGATTAAAAACAATAAGCATCCTCTACAGCAAAGACATTCTTGCAACAGCAAAGCATTTCAAAGCAAAACACCAGAGAACAAACCAATTCAAGCAATGACAACAATAATCTAATAAACAGAAAATCCCAGCCAATATATTTAATGGAATTATTTACATAGAAGCAACACATGTCAGAAAAGATAAAAATATGAGCTCTTGAATTATGAAAACGATAAAAATCCTCCGAAATACAGAAATCTTTGATTCCATTATAAATACTAAATGATATCACATTGTAAGACAAAATAATCAAACTGAGGAACAGTTTACCCGGCAGGGAATGTAACAGAACATTGTTCCTTTGCATACTCTATACCTATGTTGCAGGAAACGACCCCCAAGGTGGTGTACCCGTACCCAAAACTCCCTGAAACGCCGCCAAAACGTGACAGAAATGCGGCTGAAACACCTTGGTGGCATTTCCTGATTTGGAAACGCCGCCAAAACGTTTCAAGGGCGTTTCGGCCAAAATGTGCCTTGTTCCGCCCAATTTGCCCTATTTCAGTGACTTTTTTGCTTCTGCGGGCTCACTCAAACACCCAAGAAGGTTGTGTGGCAAAATAGATTTAATATAACACTAAATTTTGTCTAATCACTCCACAAACTAATTTATCTCTAACTAGGTTCGGTCTTCATAAATATAAAATGTACTTTTGATTCTTGTAAATTGTAATATGAAAGAAAATTATTATTATTATTTGGAGCATGGGTTTCATGCTCAAGGTCATATTTTATATGTCAAACACCCATTGAGTGCTTCTAGGGTTTTCTCTAGGTCAAGAAGTCAAAATGTCATTGTCATAAGTTGAAGACCCCTTCGAGCACATTGTTACTTGTAAAGAAAAAAAAAATTGTCCTTTAAAGTGTCAAAATACCCTTCAAAATCAAGTCAGCCAAATTTGAGGAGCTATGTCCACCTTTGAGGAGCTTATATATAGGAGGAAACTCGACCTCCTTGTAGCACATACATCACACACTCATCCAAGCGAAGGAGGAAGAGAACGAGGAAGAAGGAAACAAAGAAGACTTGGTTTTGGGCTATTTCTCTCTCACACGTGCGAAGGAAGGCTAGCGTTTCTGCAGCAGATCTAGGGTTTTCCTCTACAAGTTCGATCTTTAAGGAGAGAAGGCAAGAAGGTCAAGTGAAGGTCACAAGAAGGCATCCTCAAGCGTCGGAAGTCAGAGAAATCCAAGCGAAGGTCTTAGTAAATTCTGTGAGGCCAAAAAGAAGCTCCCACGTGTGGCAACAACAACTGCAGGAGGGCCGGAAAGTCTGCAATGGGGGCCAACATTCTGCAGCTGGGGGTCGAAGTTGTGCTACTTGAAGAGATTTGACTAGGTTTAACTTGGACAAGGAAAGCACATAATCCGGAAAGGTTGGACTTGGTCTTGAAGGGTATTGGTCTTGGTCTAGTGGTCTTGGAATTAGTCAATTGAAGGATCTACAAGGAAGAAGAGATTTACGGGTTTTCCTCTCAAGAGAAGAGGTTTTGGCCTTGGCTTGCAGCCTATATTTTGTGTTCTTGTTCTTCTTGTTTTGGTAGTTGTTTGATGATACACAAACATATAATAAGAGAAACTAATAAGTAAGATAGGTAAAAAGACATCACAAGCAGTTATCAAAGAAAGAGAAATCACTCTAATCATTGCCCTATAGATTTCTCAACATGGAACCAGAGCTAAGGTTGGATAAGGGCATCATGAAGATCTCTACTACATTGAAGAAGTTTCTCAAGAAGTGTTAAAAGGGTGCAAGCCATCTAAAGAAAGGCATCAAAGAAGTATGGAATCTCCTATTTAAAGGAAGTGACCGAGACAAAAGACGAAGGACTCTTCTCAGCACTAACAAGCACATTTCAAGATGAGAGCATTTGGGTGATTAACAGTGGAGCATCAAGGCATATGACTGGTCATCACAAGCAACTAAAAACACTAAAAGGAAAGTATTCTTACTCCATAAAACTTCGAGATAATAAAAGCTATCTTGTGGGGTAGATTGGATCAACCTCAATTGAGCTAGAAAATGGAGGCAATATTCATCTCAACAACATCCTATTTGTTCAAGGTTTGCATATGTTTGCAGATTGAAGAAGGCATTGTATGGCCTCAAGCAAGCTCCAAGGTCATGGTATGCTAGGATGAATGCATACCTACAAAGACTAGGCTTCACAAAGAGCTTTATTGATCCAAACCTCTATATTAAGGTTGTGAATGGAGAGACGACAATCATTCTTCTGTATGTGGATGATGTTCTCTTGACAGGTGTGGAAGGTCAAATTGAGGAATGTAAGAGGCAACTAGCAACAGAATTTGACATGAAGGATCTAAGGTTGACGCACTACTATTTGGGTCTGGAAGTCTGGCAAGGACCTGACAAGATCTATCTAGGTCAAGGGAAATCAAAACCATAATTCACCCTTATCTCCTTGAATTTGATTTAATTAAGATGATCCACTTGCTAATTTTAAGTTTGGACTACAACTTTTTTGGTGGAACACACTATCCACTTGGCATCTTGCACATTCATCCATGGAGGCAGTTACCTTGGAATTCACACAAGTGGAGTGGTTGCATGCATCCACACTCTTGGAGGGTGCATTCCATGTGGACACTTGGCCACTGACTTGGTTTGATAACTATTTTTGGTGGTACACCCCCTTCATGAGCATTATTTGGCACATACTACTACTATTTTTTGGATAAGGGTGAATTTTCTTGGAGAGGCTAGTTTCCACATGCTGTAACATGGTCCAACCATGGATCTAGGACAAATCTAGCTACTCCACCATTATAATATTTGTTTGACATGTCATGAAGTTGGTTATAAGATAATAATATTCTATTGTATGAGAAGAAACTCACTCTATGACGAGGAGCTCTCTCTCCTTGTGATGGCGGTGAAGTTCGGGATTGAGGAGCTCTTCCCGTGGGCAACAATGTACATTTTGAAAGCTTAATAGAGAAATTGAGGTATAATTTCCTTTAATGTGAGGCTCTATTGTGCACTTCTATTTTATGTGTTGAATTTATATTAGGAAACCATTATAACATGTTGTGATTGCCTTTATAATGAACCATGCTTTATTCTGGATAGAGTAATGTGAGGTTTCAACCCTCTTATGGCTATTGTGATTACAATTTATGTTACCCTACCATATAATAAATCCATTTTTTGTCAAATTAATATAACCTCACATTCATGACAAATGCTTGAGTATGACACCTATAGCCTTCCAAGGTAGTTTTCTGCCATTAACTCAGCAAGCTAAGGCTGATTTGTGGCATGCATAGCAGCCTTTATTTGCTTTACACATTCATGCATTAGCCCTCTTAGATTCATACAATTTTGACTCCATTCGGCCCATATATGGATTGGCACTTGGCCTGAGGGTTTCTGCCTTAATACTCCTTTCTCACATTATTCATTTATTCCACTTCTATGACAACTATTTGTTCTGCTTAGGAAAACTCTTCACAAAATTATCTCGAGTCTCCATTCTATTACCTTAGAAATCCTACCATTAGCTCCTTGAATTTGAGAATAACCAACCAAAAGTGTGAGGAAGAGCTACAATGGTGACAGTGGGTAGCCTTCCTGAGTTGCATAAAACTAGCGGCTTGAGGCTTACGACTTTACATAATTTTGAGTTGCTAGGTTTTTGTGCCATCCTCAACTGAAACAAACACCCTTGGGCCTGAAACCTTATTCTTGCTACACATGCACAGTTTTGGAGCAAAGTATTCCTTCTTCCAGGTTATTACCAGAAGACAACCAGCTGTCCTGTACTCTTTCTGCCTTCCCTCAAAATCACAATGGATGATCACTGAGGCACCAATTGAGCTGTGAAAGGGAATATCTTCCTCATGTTGTGTAGCACAATGAAAGAGTGTCATCATGATTAATGGCTGGATAAGGACCTGGAGTGCTCACTAGAAAATAGATTGAATTTTTCATGAAAACAATGAGTCAGTTTGAGTGAGAATAGAGCCCTGCAGGAGCTTTCATAGCTGTAGTGGTATCATGGCCTGGCTTGGGAATGAGATCCCTGGCTCATTCCTACAGTTAGAGTGTGAAACAACGTTCAACAATCAGTTTGGTGGACTTAGATTAGTTTACAGAAAAAGCACTTGAATCTATTGCTTTGTGGATGCTATGGTCATATTTATGTTATTTGAAATGCATGAGCTAAATCGGATTGCATGTGAATTCTGTTATAAATGCTTATGTATGGGTATCTGGACTATGTGGAAGACATGATGCAAAATCTCAAAATATCATGCATGTAGATTGTTTCTGCTTGAGCAATTATGCATGATTGAATACCACAGTAATAGTTTTTATTGTTATTATGCAATCTCTCTTGCACGTAGAATATGTTCATGCTTGTTTATAATATAAATGATGCAACTGTACTTTCATGTTAATTCCATAATGACATTGGTGATAGTCTCACTGGACTCACAGCTAGGAAATCTGAATAATTGAAGCAAAGAATTTTAATGATGTAACCCGACGGCCAAAGAAGGCACGTGGTAACATTACAATAAAGTACAATATATAAGAAAGGCAATAAGGGGATTGCAAAATTCATTTCCCAAATGTACAATAGGAAACTGAGAGCTAAGAGAGCAAGAAGAAAAGGGAAGCCCAATATATCAAATACAAGCAGCTCTAGGTTCAACGACAATTAGCAGCAAGATAAGTTCTGAGACGAGGATCAGTCACAGTCATCATCAGATCTAGGAATGGCAATGTCCACAGGAGAGCAAATATGATGATGTTCTCTAGAGAGTGCCCTGAAGTCTGAACTAATCAGCTCTTGCGGAGTGATCTGCAGCAGCCTCCAGGTCTAGCCACAAGGGGCAATAGTAGAAGAAACTAGAGATGAGGTGAAACTAAGGTCAAGCCCCTGCTTGCATCCAAGGCTGAAGGACCTGTGATAGTAGTGAAGAATCTGGTGACACACCATGAGTATGAGTACCGCGATGATGCCACTGTTGAGAAACTCTATACCTCCTCTCACTCCCCCAACCTGACCTGTCTTGGGGCCAAGTAGAGCACATCAAGGAGCCAATGCCTAGTGGGCTTGTGACCATTGGCCTAAGTAGTAGCCATCAGGCATTTATCCATCATAGTAGTCATGACCAGCCAGAAGAAGGTAATCTGAACCACTATTATGGAGGCTAAAGATGCACCATCTACTCCTTGATCACACGAGAAAAACACCTCTGAGCATGGTATTTTGGGAAGATAGAAACTAGAATAGTAGAAGAAACTAGAGATGAGGCGAAACTAAGGTCAAGCCCCTGCTTGCATCCAAGGCTGAAGGACCCATGATAGTAGTGAAGAAGCTGGTGACAAACCATGAGTATGAGTACCGTGATGATACCGCTGTCGAGAAACTCTATACCTCCTCTCACTCCCCCAACCTGACCTGTCTTGGGGCCAAGTAGAGCACATCAAAGAGCCAATGCCTAGTGGGCTTGTGACCATTGGCCTAAGTAGTAGCCATCAGGCATTTATCCATCATAGTAGTCATGACCAGCCAGAAGAAGGTAATCTGAGCCACTATTATGGAGGCTAAAGATGCACCATCTACTCCTTGATCACATGAGAAAAACACCTCTGAGCATGGTATTTTGGGAAGATAGAAAGCAAACCCCCTAAATCCCTAAAGAGCAATGGTATCTGTAATGGATCTCATAATAAACAAGGCAACAGAAGAGGAAGTGTTTTTTCTCCACAGCTTGTGTAAGGGAGCTAATCTGCAAATCCATTCCTCCCCAAGGGAAAACATTTCCAAGGCTTCCTACAAATCTATCGGCAATCTGGAGCTACATGATATCAATTCTCACTTTATATAGCATCTATTCATTTGGTGTCCATCCTTCACAAGTTAAAGTTTCATAAAGTTCTGCTCTGCTACTAAATTTGCATGTTCATTGATGTCTTCTGTTGAACATGTACTTAGTTTATCAAAACTTGTACAACTGACTGGCCTAGAACATTACTAAACTGAATGCAGAATACAATACTAACTGCTGACTACAAACCCATCTTAAACGACTTTATACAAGGTCTCTCAATTACCAGTGTAAAAACAAAAGATGACCTGAAGCCAAATTTATGACTCAATACACATTTTCCACAGAAACAATGTCATTGTGGAGAGCCATCATAATGCAAAGTCATATAAATTTAATTAAGGCATTGCCAGTCACCTAGTATCTCAAAACGACTCACAAAACAAAATAAAATGCTTATTAACCACTCCCATATTTGTTTCTGAAATAATATTGGAAAAATACCCCAAACATGCACCACAAAATCAAAATGGCATACTGTTTGCCACTGGCAATTAAGAAAATTAATCCAATCTTCCACCTCCCAAACAGATTGAAAGGCTTTAACATAGCAAGTAACCTGGATAAAAAAATCAGATGACAATAAATCATATAAATAACAATTATCATGTCCTTAATGAGAATGCTGATTTCAAAGATCCAACATCTTAACAGCTCCAAATTCAAAGAAACCTGTGCCATAGGTGACTCGCATACAGTTGAAGAAAGTAGAATATTCCACATATTAGTTTTTCCTATTTCCCTTGTGGGCTTGATTGTTAAATATTCAAAGCTGTTTCCAACCTGAATTGTTTATCTCCTCTTACCAACTCATTGCCTTGAGAGCATAAGGCTGCCTTTTAGGTGCCCCTTTTCCCTTCTTTATTACACAAATAACCAAAACAGCCTTGTTACCTTGCATCTCTTCTTAGGCTCCTTCCTTCTTCCATGGATCCTCTAGATGATCATCTGGAGGTTAATCATAAAAACAAGACACCGCTTCTTCTGACAACTACAAAATGATACAAAGCTCATATTCCAGACAGCATTTCTCCATCTCTGCATGTGCCAGAACCCATTTTTGTACATCCTCTTACCATCTTGATTCTTTCTTAACTTAGTCCAACTTCTTACTTTGGCAGTTTACAAAAAAGTTACAGAACCCATAACATTCTGTGTACCTGAGTGGTGAATTTCCAAAATCAACAGGTGAAATCCAATTCCCCAGCGTCCAAATTCCTTCAATTCACTATTGATATAAAACAAGAAATTATAGCTAACATTCTCACTTAAAGCTTTAACAAGATTCCCAGGCATTACATATATCCTTTAGTGTTTCTAGTCATCAGAATTCAAGGAGCCTGTTTAGAAAATCTCACACATAGAAGGAAATCAGCAAGAACATTCTTCAAGAGATTAAAGCCAGACTCCCCTTAAAAATCACATCACTATCATTCCTACTAATAAAAAAATGAGTCAATTAGGCTTGTTCTAGTGCAATCTAAGAACATATACCATGCTAGGGACTAATGTTTTATTCCTATTTGGCACAAAAGACCAGGTTTATCCCCATTGGCAAATTTCCAACATCAGTGGCTCCCTCTGGGGATTTCTCACCATCAACATTTAGCCTACATAGGGCTTGGTTTCGTGGTAAGTTGGACCAATTGCCATGCTGAAGATCAATCTTATATTCCCTATAGGCATAGAATTTAACTGGGACTATCTTGATTGGCTAGCCTGCAACATTAGAGGCTCCCTTAAGAGGGATTTTGGCCATCAACATGAGCTGCAAAAAAAATGGTCACCCAATAAGGGGGAGTGCATATGATGACCTGAGTTCAAAGTTCAAACACTGACAAGCACACTCCATTGTGCTACTATGAGCCCATGATAAGGCCAAAAGGACAATACAAAATGCAAGTCCAAATGGATTTTATTGGGGCATAGAAACCCCTCAAATGCAGCAGCTTAGTCAATGCTCCACTGTGTTTGACAGTGTTCTTCCCCATGTTATAGTGGGGGAGTGTTTCCCCTGCTTTTGACCAAAAATAAGATAACAATCACAATGATAACAATGAAAAGAATAGCTAATTAATAATAATAATTATTATTACAAACTGCATGTCATCCAGTGCACTAGATGCATGCTATTCAAAAACATATTGCCACGTATTGCCAGAAAATAAACTCTAGAACCCAAAACCAGCCGAAATTCCCCTTTAACTTCCACACTCCAATGGATTTTCACCCATTCTTGCAAACTTCTAAAGTTAGGCAGAACTGTCGAAATGGTATTGGTTCAATAGTTATGCAGGAGTCATAATTGATGTTATTCCCTGCACTAAGATTCAAACCCCCAGAGACATGTTCCTCATGGGTCCTCTTGCCCATGCAAGCAGGTCATTGTAACTTTGTAAGTGGTTGGGCCCACTTTGGCAGAATAGAAACTCCCCACCCATGTCTTCTTAGCTGAAGGCTTCTTCCTTAAATATTGTAAGCCAGCTACAATTCATTGCAATACTCCCAAATGAGGGAAGGGCATGCTTGCGACATCATGGTAAGAGGAAGCATCTAACAAAAAAAACCAAAATAGTTGGGCATAGCCCATATAAAATATAGATAGGTGCTCAATCTTTAGCCAAAATAAAGACTTCCCTTTTAGGAGATCTTAACTTTCATCATCAGGACATCTTTCATTTTCTTCATGCATGCTCATTCCTTCTTTTTGCATTTTTACAACCTTGAGGTTTGATGTGAACCAACATCCCCATGAATTCTTCACAAGTTAAGATCTCCTTAATACAAAACTTGTAGCCCGCAGAGGAACAGCTAGGCCTATTGATTTTTCCATGGCACTGAAGAATCAGGTTTGAGTCTACGATCACGATCTCAAACACACTCAAATGCCACAACATAAACACTTTGCACAGTGGAAAACATATAGCAATGAATCAATCCTGTGCACATAACAATTTTTAACCCCAAACTCGTTATATTACAGATCTTAATACAACAAATGTCGGGCTCCCATACCAAGGATCATGGCCCTTACAGATAGCCCTGATACAAGACACAACTAGGGCTTGGACTCAAGTACCTATGACTACCAATCTTTCCCTGAACAAGGTACACTTGACCTACTTGCTGAATGTTAAATTTAGATAACCATGGTATGTTCTATGCTTAGATGCAGTTTTACTTCAATCTTCTTTAAGGCCCAATTCAGATTTAGCAATCACATAAACTTGAAAGTAAAATGTTGATAGAACATAATAATAGATCAATAGAAGACAAGCCAAATAATATATCAGAATTTGTAATTCTTCTTGACCAGTAAATAGAAAGATAAATATTTGTTACAGCAGTCAACAGGATGCCCTAACCAGCAAAGCCTTGAGTTGGCTTAACCAACTTCTCCAACAATCAGATCAGCCTTTCTCCAAGTGTCACACACACCCCTCAAAGACAGCTCCAGAAAGTCAACGTAAGTCAACCCAAAATGGTCAACGCTGCAGTCAACGTACAACAGTCAAAGTCAATGCTTCTCCTCGATTTTTGTGCCCTCCAATGCGGCCTCGAGAAATCAAAATTTATGTGCAAAAATCAAAGTCAAAACACAAGCGCTGACCCAAAGTCAAAGCTGGTCAACGTTGTCCAGAAAGCCCTAAAAACAGCCTAAAAATTTCAGCAGCTTCTTTAGGTTCAGATTCACACATGTGAAGGAAAGGAAGCCTCTCCTAGGCTGTACGAACCAATTAGATCACAAGAAGAATGTGTGATGAGATGATGATGAAATGAGCATCATCTCTCTCCAATTTATATCCATCAATGAGGGTGTGTGACACATCTGTTGGGCTTGTGAGCCTACATTACAAATCTGGCCGACCTTGCACGTGTGGAAAATAAAATCAAAATATAAGTTTTGCTCATCCAAACAAGATGAACTTTAGATCAATCTTGCACCTCTCCGAAAGAGGAATCCAACAAAATTTAATCATCATCATATGAGTAGTGCAACATGGAGTTTGAACCTAGTTGCCCAAAATTAACATTCCCTCTCAACTAGGGAGAACTCCATCTGTCCACCTGTGTCATCTTGTCATCAGTACCATCGTGTACTACCATCATCATCTTACAATCCTGTGTCATCCTGTTATAACATGCTTTGTGGGCTCTAAGGGCAAACAAAGAATCACAAAGACATCACACTCCATTGACTCAAAGTCATCTTAGAGGGTAAAACCTCAATAGAGTCAAGAGAGTCACATACTAGCCCGAAGTCAGTTTAGAGGTAAGAACCTCATCAGACTTGATCCCAGATCAAGGTGTTGGACACATCCCATCCTAGACATAGAGAGTACGACAATCTCTGATGCGTCCATTGGTCTTGCTATTGGTCTCTATCCACATTTCCCACCTCATTGACCAAACGAGATGTACTTCCCATGACTCTGAAACTCCATGTGTAGGATGCATGCGGGGCATAGATAAAAGAGAGGGTGAACCAGCTCAAAATCATAACAGTGGGGCAGAAGCACAACAAGGTTCGACAAGCCTAGCCCAATGTGTGCTTATAGCTCCAAGAAGCTATCCCCAATCCCCTTGGAGTTCATAGAGTTCATTGTCCAACTCAAGAAAGACCCTCACAATAGGGTCTTTCCACGATTCCAAGCTTCTCACAAAAGGTTAAGAATTTGACCTTCCCCAGGGGCTTTGTGAGAATATGCACGACCTACCCATCAGTCCCAATGTGATCGAGCCTTACGACGCCTCGTTGTACCATATCCTGGATAAAGTGGTACCTATATCAATATGCTTGGATCAATCGTGGGACACGGGATTCTCAGAAAGACGAATCCCACTTTGGTTATCACAAAGGTAACGGTGGTATCTAGCACATGTCCAAACAGCTTCAAAACAGCCCATACTCGCTGCAATGTATTTGAACTCAGCGATGCTCAAAGCCACCGATTTTTGCTCCCTGGTCATCCATGATATCAAAGCAAAACACAAGGTGAAGCAAACTCCATGGAGTCTCAAACTCCCGGCAATGTATCTCAGCCCATGGTTGATTGTGCCCCGAAGACATCTCAATAGATTCTTGGCACCAATTCAGTGATTGTTATGAGGCTCTACCATATGTTGACTGAGGACTCAAAGTGTTCACTGAAAAACATAAGTCCGGACGGGAGTTCACTAAGAACATCAGGGCCCCTACAAGTTGTCGATACTCGATGGGATTTCCCAACTCAGGCCCAAGAGCGCTTCCACGCAACTTCTTAAAGTTCATTTCCATTGGTGTTGGCACTAACTTACAATCCACCATATCAAATCTCTCTAGTAGCTTCACAACATATTTTCCTTGAGAAAGGAAAATCTCACCTGGCCTTTGCCAGACTTCCAAGCCTAGGAAATAGTGCATCAATCCCAGGTCTTTCATCTCGAACTCGGAAGCTAGCTCCCTCTTACATTGATGAATGAGAGGGTCAGCACCTGTCAGGAAGAGATCGTCCACATAGAGAACTAGAACGAGAGGCCTTTCTTTATCAACCTTAAAATAAAGGTTTGGATTAGCATCACTTCGAGTGAAGCCCAGCTTCATCAAGTAGTTATCAATCCTCTCATACAAAGCCCTAGGGGCTTGCTTCAACCCATAGAGGGCTCTTTTCAACCTGCATACATATGAGTCTCTATCTTGGGCTTCAAACCCCAGAGGTTGCTCCACATAAACCTCTTCCTTTATTGAACCATGTAGAAAAGCAATCTTCACATCCATCTGATGGAGACTCCATCCTTGCATTGCAGCAAGGGAAATGATAGATTGGATGGTGGTATAGCTGGCGACAGGTGCAAATATATCATCATAATCTATGCCTTCTTTTTGAGAGAAGCCTCGGGCAACAAATCTTGCCTTGTACTTTTCAGCACTTCCATCGGCTCCATGCTTGATCTTGAAGAGCCATTTCAAGGTGACAACAGATTTGTCTTCCGGTCTCGGGACCACTTCCTAGACATCATTCTTCATAATGGACTCATATTCTTCCTGCATAGCATCCTTCCAAACTTGATGCTTTACAGCTTATTCAAATGATCCAGGCTCAGATTATACAATTGTACTCATGGCTACTAGGTACCCTTGGCACCTATTTGGCTTCTTACTTTCACAGAATGTCCCCCTTGGGGCAATGTCTTTCGGCATCTTCGAGAGTGTCCTTGAGCCATGAGGGTCTCCTTTTATTTAAAGGAGGTGGATCGATAGGATCCATTGGTCCTTCAATATCGGGCATAGATTCATCCTTTGGTTCCTCCTGCCTTCCAGCCTCTTCTTCTTCTTCTTTGTCTTCCTTTGAGCTAGGAAGATTTCTTACTTTATTGAGGGCAGCATCTTCATTGAAGGTGACATTGTGGCATATCTCTACTTCTCTTTGACAAGGCACATAGATTCTATATGCCTTCAAGGTTTCATTGTAGGCCACAAACATTCCCTTTTTCCCAGAAACATCCAGCTTGCTTCTCTTTTCTTTCAGCACATGAAAATAAACAAGACTTCCA